>MU184863.1:59983-130525 GCA_016904865.1 Pissodes strobi | reverse complement strand
TATACCACAAATGTGAAGAGTACCTTAGTGAGTCGCAGTTCGGGTTCGGTACAAGGGAGGCTTTGTTCGGTCTGAACGTGCTTGCTCAGAGATGTCGAGATATGTCGGTTGACTTGTGTGCTTGCTTCATAGATTTTCGGAAGGCATTTGATCGAGCCAAGCATGATGTGCTTATAGAAGTCTTAATAGATATTGGACTGGATGGGAAGGATGTTCGCATAATCGCAAATTTATACTGGAATCAAACCGCAGTAGTAAGAATAGATAACACCAACTCAGAATCAGTCAACATTATGAGAGGTGTTAGGCAAGGATGCATTTTATCGCCACTAAGTACCTACTATTTAATGTCTACCCTGAAAGAATATGCAGGCAGGCAATCTCTGAAAGAATGGAGGGCATTGTAGTAAATGGCGAAGTCATAAACAATTTGCGATATGCGGATGACACGGTACTTCTGGCCTCCAATGAAGAGGATTTACAGTGCTTGCTCGATAGGGTCGCTGCTAAATGTGCAGTAGCAGGTCTCGATCTTAATATCAAGAAAACCAAAGTTCTGGTAATAAGCAAACAGCATGATACAACAGCTACTGTAACAGTCAGAGGTGTGAGACTGGAGCAGGTTAGACAGATCAGGTACCTCGGATGTCTAATAAATATCGATGGAGACAATCACACGGAAATCCGGCCAACAATAGGGTACGCTCGCGCAGCGTTCAACAAAATGAAAAAAGTTATTTGGAGTAGAGATCTTAGACTGTCTTTGAGGATCCGTTTGTTGCGCTGTTATGTGTTTTCAATTTTGCTTTACGGAGTGGAGGCCTGGACTGTAAATAGCAATGAAATGAGGCGACTGGAGGCGTTTGAGATGTGGTGTTATTGGAGAATCCTGAAAGTATCATGGATAGATAAAGTCCGAAACTTAGATATACTTAAACATCTAAATAAAAACACTGAAATCCTATGCACCATCAAACGGAGAAAATTAGAATACTTCGGTCATGTAACGAGGGGCGCGAAATACCGACTACTGCAGAACATCATGCAAGGTAAAATTGCTGGCAAACGTGGTCCAGGTAGATGCAAAACATCATGGCTGAAGAATTTACGCGATTGGTGTGGCGTAAACTCTAGCGCACTCTTCAGGATGGCGGCTAACAAAATTCAAGTAGCTCTGTTGGTGACCAAAGTTCTGTGAGGACATGGTACATAAAAAAGAAGAAGAAGAAGATAATATAGCATATTTTGGTTTTTGATTTTTGAGGTATTTGTAGACTTGTGTAAATTTCATAAGGGGCGGTTTTTGACAATATTGTAATATTAAGCAAGGAACCTGGCTATCATAGTCTGTTTTTGATGTTTGGTATGGTATGGTGTGGTAAGTAGAGGGATCACTCGGCAAGATTTGTCCTTCAACACGTCGACCACAATTGATCTTTTGTGTATACCCTTCTATTTTACACGAAAATTCCTATCTCCTTCGAGAATCTTAGAATATTTGGAGGGTTGAGTTTTTGTAGATCCCCGGTGCTACAAGGGCATTTTCGAGTTGCCTCAACCTTTGGCGAGCCAATGCCTGTCATTCGCAGAGTAAGTGCTCTGACGTTTCAGCCATAGTTTGACAGAATCTGCATTGTTCGTCAGTAGTTTTCCCCATTTTCTTGATGTGGTACCTCCAGGGGCCATGTCCAGTGGGAAGGTCTACGACCAGTTTTATCTCATTTTTTGTGGCTTGAGAAGCTTTTTTGTGTAGTTAGGCAAGTGAGAGATGAATCTCTTGGCCTGTCTCTGCCCAGGTGCATTGGCCCAATGTGTCTCTTTCCGCCTTTTTTCCCAATTTCTGAGTTCATTCATTACGTGTCTTCTAATGATGCCACAGAATGGTTCAGGCCCGCAAAAGGGAGTCTGTGCACCATTCCGTGCGAGCTGGTCAGCGGCTTCGTTGCCTTTCACGCTCTCGTGCCCTGGTACCCACATTAAGGTGAGTCTGTTTCTGTTTGCCAGTTGATCTGCTCTGCAGCCATCCGACAATCCCACACTAGCCGGGAGTTGATTCTGCTTTTAAAGCTGCTTGACTATCTGATAGGATATAGATCTTTGCACCGCTTAGGCCTTTTGTGGCACATTCAGAGATGGCTATATTGATAGCATTTAGTTCTGATTGAAAGATTGTGGGAGTGTTTCCTAAAGGTGCAGAGATTCGCCACCTAGGTCCGTAAACTCCGGATCCCACTCCTTCTCTCATCTTTGATCCATCTGTGTACCAGACAAGTGATCCCCTCTCTAGTTGTTTTAGTCTTTCCCCTGTAGTATTGCGGTATTCAATTACCACTTCAAAGGAGATATCAAAATGGAGTTTTGTTTCCATTATATCGGTTGGTTTGGTCGTCGCCTCTATCTGGATGTCCTTCAGAATTTTAACGTGACCAGTCAGGTTTCCTGACGTCAGTTTTTGTGTCTGAGTGACTCTATATGCACTGGTGCAGGCCTTTTCTATGTATATGTGCAGCGTAGGGAGGTCAGGTAGGGTTTCCAGAGCTGCTGTGGGGCACGTTTTCATAGCCCCTGTTATATACAGACAGGCGAGCCTTTGTACTCTTGTCAGCTTTCGCTGTGTTGTTATTTCCTTTGTTTTTACCCACCACACCAAGCAGGCGTAGGTTATAATATGCTTAACACCAGTGTTATAGGTCCACCAGATGATGGAGGGTTTTAGCCCCCATATTTTACCAAGGAGTCGTCGACAGGCCCAAAGCGCTGCCGTTGCTTTTTTGATAGTTCTTTCCAGGTGTGGATTCCATGTTAGTTTCTGGTCAAGAACGATGCCAATTTACTTAACCTCTTTTGAAAGCTCTATCGTTGTCCCTCCCAAAGTGGGTGCTTTAAGGTTCAGCTTCCTTCTTTTTGTGAATGGGATCACTACGATTTTGCTTAGGTTGACATTAGTTTTTCCTGTGTACACCATGTGCTGACAGAGTTGAGTGCACTTTGCATACGTTCTGAGAGAACGTTGTCATGCTTGCCTCTTATTATTTTAACTAGGTCATCTGCGTAACCTTGGACTTCAAAGCCTGCTTCAGTCAATCTTACCAGACCAAAGCATGGGCGATAGGACCCCTCCTTGAGGGCATCCCTTTATTACTTTGACTGTGATGGCTGTTTCTCCAATGGTCGCGGTGGCTTCACGGCTGTTTAGCATGGATTTATCAATTTTGTAGTGGTTGGTTCCATTCCTCTGCGGGTTGTGGCGCGCTGAATGGATTCATGTGAGGTGTTATCATATGTCTAGAAATGCACACAGCGCCACTTCTTTTTCAGCCGGTGCCTTGTCTATATCGCGGACGAGATTTTGAAGAGCATGGGTGGTAGATTTCGTTGATTGGTATGCGAATTGTTTTGCATGCAGTGGAGCATTAAAAAGGAACTTGCTCCTGACGTGCCTATCAATAATCTTTTCCATCGTTTTAAGAAGGAAGGAGGTTAAGCTAATGGGACGTTAAGACTTTGGTTCTGGTTCCTCGTGTGATAAGCCGACTGTGATAATTGATTGAATGTGTGGTAGTAGGTGCTTTATCCTTGTTGTAACAGGGGCTAAACGGGGATTTATAGGGTTTAAAACTATGTATCGCCCATCGGATTGTGTTTTTTGTAAAGATTTTGTTGGCTAGATCTTTTGCCCTGAGCGGTTTCAATGGGCTCGTCTTTTTGTGCCATCTCTTCTTTGGCAATTATGCTTGACCCGGGAAAGTGTGTTTCTAGAAGAATTCTTAGATTTTCTTCAGGTGTCTCAGCATAGGTGTCTTGGGCTCTATTCTTTAGTAGGCCGATTTCGTTTGAGTGCTCCTTGAAGAGCACTTTTTGTAGACGAATAGACGGTGCTATACATCTATCACTTCACAAATGGACCTAAAAGTTCTTCTTTTGGATCTCCGAAGCTCTTTGTTATACTCGGATAGGGTTTTGTAAATTCCGGATATTTCTTGTCAAAGCCTATTTATTTGTTGTTTGGTTTTAACTTGTGTTTTTCTGATCAATGGAAAGTTTCAATTTGTGCGGCCTACATTCAAAGCTGTAAATCAGCCAAAAATTATAGAGCAATATCTATTTTAAGTAATTATAAATTTATTTGTAAATATTGTATGTTCTTTAGTTCCAGAAAATGTTGAGGATGAGCTGGTAGGTACTGTCACATTCAATGAACGGTTTACCGCCAGATACGGCCCCATACACCCACTGTTTTTTCAAGGAACTCTAGAAGACGCTCTCAAAGAAGCCTGCAATAAACCTGCCAAAGATGTAAGTTGATTATAAAGTAATCGTGTAAGCCCAATGATATCTTTGTTAGTCCAGTTTTATTGCTGCTACGTAAATAAAAAAATATATCTAAATTATTTAACTGGTACTTGGCTCGTTGCAACTTTTAATTGCTCACCTAATATAATTAGTCCAATAAGGAGTAACGGATATTTAGTTGTGCCCATATTAAGTGGGGCATGCTTTATTGATAGAAAAAACGGTGAGATAACACTTAGCCAGAGAGGTGTGTTATTTGTTTGAAAATTATGATAAAGGAATATAAAGCGATTTAAAGCTATAAACTAGGCATTCGAATGTCAACTTTAATTATCTTCGAATGTATATTCTCAGACTTTAGGTAGGTGCTTTGTTCTTTTAGTTTTTTTTTATTTTTTTTTTAAACATGCAACTGCAAATTTTCAACTCTTAACTCATTAAATTATCTTTAGAGAAAAATCCTAGCTTTATACTTACACCACGACGCGAGCGTCCTGACCAATGTTTTTTGTACACAACTGTTGGGTTACGAGAGTATAATGCAGATCATAGAGAAGAATTTCATACTGTGGGGCTGGGACATCACATTCGAGAGCAACAGACAAAAATTTCACGCAGCATTAGCGAACTGTTTGGGGCCAACGGCTCCTCTGAGTTTAAGAAATATACCAGTAGATAGGCTCCCTGCCATGGTCCTTATCATGAAAATTAGATCTGCGACTGAAGTTTTTAATGTAATTAATGGTAAGTTCAATGTGCTAGCTTAATAGCACTCGCAATTCTAGTAGTTTTTTCATTATTCAGTCTTTTTATTTTTCACATTCCACTTGTAAAATATGCAATTTTTTATTAGTAACTTTTTGATAATTCAAATTTCATTAAAGTCGTTTAAAGGGATTTTCTTTTATTTTCAGGCAACGTAGGTGTCAACGAATTATTATCGACATTAATAGAATGCGTGGAGGTATTTAGTGAACATCAGAGCGTAGAAGTTAAGGAAGAAGCAGAGAGGGCAGAACGCGAATTGGTTAAGTGGGAACAAGATGAGGCATATCGGGCAAGTTTAGAAGCAGACAGGTAAGTTTCTTATTTATTTGGGTCTTTATCATCAAGAGATCAAGGGTTTAAATTACCAACATTTCAAAAGCATATATAAATACAACATACAGAGTATTACCAGAGTATAACAAACCAACGAGTAGCGACATAAAGCGTCGGCACCTTTGATGTTTAAGGGACCGATTCCGGCAGAGCCGATGACAGAAAGACATCATATTTCTAAACTGCTCAAACCATGAAGTGGCTCGAAAGGAAGCGACTCTGCGACTACACTATATGAAACTTGAAGTGGAAAATTGCTCAAGTCTCATATTTGAATCCGACTCAGTACAATTTAAAGCTTTTCTATAATTAGTGGTTTTTCCTACTTCCTGTCACCTTTGTTGATACTAATTTCTGAAAGCTTTCATCATAAAAATATATATTACTTATTGTTCTTCTATGATTTATTGTTAATCTTGGGATTTCATTTAAATAATTAGTTTCCCTTAATGAGGGCGCGTTGACAGAAAAATAAACCCCTGTATTTCATAATTTTATTTATCATATCAACCCAAATAAAGCACTTTGAGTTTACACCCGTCTGGTTTGGAGGTTACTGAAGAGGTGTAGCAGAGGTTTTTGCTAGGTAGTAGAAAAAGATATATTGTACTACGTTTTCAGTGGTTCTCAATTAGACATTTCTTATTATACTAGTCCCAGCAACTTCTTGTCTTTATTAATAGTACTTTATTTCTTTAAATTACGATAAGATATTTACAACAGTATTGGGTAAATTTTTTGAACTTTTGAAACGAGGAAAATTAACACTTGCAACAGCACAAACAAAAAGTTTTTATTAATTCTGTAACTGTTATCGGTAGGCTGAGGAGTTGTAAGTTAGGAGTACTTACTTACCTGAGTTGTCTCGAGGGGTTCTAACCCTCACACCTACTCTTATGAAGACAATTATGTTAAATTATTAATTTAAATAAAAGACAACAATTTTCACTAGTCTAACAATGTTTATTAATCAAAGGTTATTGAAAGTAAATTTGCGGCGTAGATTTCGGCAGAAATGCAACAAAAAATGTTAAATTTCAATGTTTAATAAACAAAATGTTCCGTTAAATGAGAATGATCTAAGAATATTGGTATTAAGTAACAAAAAATCAGTGAAAAGTTAGCACAGACCTTTAAGTAAAATGCAAATAAAATGTGTTAAATAGTAATTTAAAATTAGACCTGATCAGTCCTTCTTTACATCCAGCATTGGGTGGTCCTACTAGAGGGATCACGACCACATGTGAGTGAAACAAGATATCAGAAAGTAGTTGCCAAAAACTTGGGCAAACAGGGGTTGTGGATTCGAAAACCCATAAAATATAATGGAGGGAATAATACCAAACGAATACTAATCAGTACAAACTGTAAAGAAATATCTTTATTAGAAGGATTGTCGGAATAAAAAAGATGATACAATTTTGACATACGTGTACACATGCAGGCAAACCAAAAATAAGAAATTACCGCATAAAGGCAGGACTAAGCCATCCCAGGGAGGGATGACTGACTATGTCCTCTATAAGGCATGGTTCGAAGAAAAAAACTATTACTGACTGATGGACTAACATTAGAAACCTCCCTTGTTCAAGAGTAAGATAGCACCTACATTCCCGCCGAACTTGTTCGATCCTCCTCCGTCTCGGGACTTTATTTACACTGTTGACAGATATACTCGGTAAAAATTCTAGCAGGATTTAAAGGGCTAAAATTTGAACTGTCTACCCAAAGACATGAGCTTTGGTTAACTTAACAGAATTTAGGACTCAATACTGACCACGTAATGCCAATGCTTTTAATTATTTATAGTTCACTGTGCTTTACATTTATTATTATATAAATATACCTACATAAACTAATAAGACAGAACGAATATAATAATGCTTATAATAAATTAGTCGTTGTTATCATATAAACAATAATAGCTTTAGATATAAACACTACGGTAACAATTTACCGTTAACCGTTACATAACCCTATTAATAAACCATACAAAAATAAATATGAGAACAATATTACTCAAAGCTATGAGCACAAATTAACAATACCATACCATATCTAATAACTTTAAAAAATTTCCTTTCACCCTTTTGCTTAAAGAGAACACATACAGTTCTAAACGCTAGTATTTACATACATACATAAGTTTTCATAAATCAGGATAAATTATTATGAAATGAATAGTGCAATAATTTGTTTCAACTGTACATGTGATAGGATTATCAATTTCCGAATGCCTTTTTTATCAGAACTATTATATTTGAGATGTATAAAATAGTAGT
Organism: Pissodes strobi; assembly: GCA_016904865.1. Classification (NCBI taxonomy): domain Eukaryota; kingdom Metazoa; phylum Arthropoda; class Insecta; order Coleoptera; family Curculionidae; genus Pissodes; species Pissodes strobi. Next base: position 122,849 of record MU184863.1, on the reverse strand, counting down.
ATAAAATATTTTTTGTCTTATAAATAACTAGAAGACCTCTTATTGTAATAGACCAACATTTAATAATGTTGACCATTTTTGTTTAATACCTTTAAATTTGGCAAAAAACCCAAAGCTTCGTTTAAAAATTCTAACTGTGAATCAGATCCGTCAAATACATTCTTAAATTTATAAGAATTATTTAATGATAAGGAGTTCAAGATATCAAACAGATTATTAATTTTTCTACAAGTTCAATTGTTGCAAAAGCTTCATTTGGAAGTGCACCCAAACTCACTGGCAATTGAGTGGCTCAAAAGTCACTCATTTTTTCAAAAGTTCTGGGATTAAGGTGAGAATTAGTGAGTTTGGGTGCACACCTGTAGAACTGCTTTTTATCGGAATTATAGAAACATTTAATAAATGACCAAGACGTTTTTCTACCCTGAAAGCAAAAGGTGCGCTGCCTTAAGTTACTGCGGGTGGCCTTAATTAAATGAAATGGGTCAAAAATATCTAACATATTCTCACCTCCTACCTGAAACTCTGTATTTTCAGGTGTAATCGCTAGACATTTAGTCAAATCAATAAAATTCGAGCCCATGTCACTTGCTATGCCTTCCACTTTTAAATATATATCCTTTAAATTTAAAATACAATCTTCTAAAATAGAACGAAGTATATCACCCTTTAGTTGAGTGCCTACAATCGATACAAAGGATGCAGTGTTTATTTTCATCAGTCATTCTCCTTATTTTGATTTCAAGGGCTTTATATACTGATCTATTGGGTAGTCCTGGTTGACATTGCAGCTTTTCAGCATATATAGTTCGTGAAAGGAGAGGAGATAGAACATCTTTTCTTAAGTTCATTGGTTGAATATCATCCAAATCCACCCATTTTGTTTCTTCATCTTTTGAAATACTAGGGCCTGAAAGTGATAATAAGAATGAAGGTATTGTTGATAGGGTATCAACAACAAGCTTAAGGCTATTTTATTGCAGTCAAACAATATTATGTTAGACCCAATAAAGTGTGACAAATATAAATTAGTACAACTGAGATAAAACCTGGAACTATTTATGTGACTAGTAGGTACTTTCTGTTGGGTACATGACTCATAAAACCAGATAGTGTTTTTAGTACATATTGTTTATTGAATTATTGTGATCATAGGATGAGGTGAAATATCTGAATTTTGAGTACCTATCAGGGTAATTACTGTTTTGTAACTCACTTGTAAATAATAAATCCAACCAATAAAATTTTTCTACTCATGGAATTCAAAATACTGTTGCTAAATTCAGTCATAATGATTAGACAAACGAAACAGCTGTAGCAGTTTGTGCCATTAGAAACAATACTGATACTTTAATTTGTTTATGTCAATAAATAATTGCTATAAAGATTTACCTGTAAAGATCTTGATTTGCTTTGGTGGTTCTTGACATGAATCTTGACTAGTCTCAAATGCCCGTTGTAGATATTGACCAAATATTGTAGGAATTGCATCAGGTACCAAGTGCTTTCTTGCAGAGGTTATCTTAGAAAAATACCTTTCCTCAAAGTGAACTTCGCATAGTCTATATGCCATCATCTGTTTAATTGGTTTATCCAGTATATCACTTCTGATAGAAGCTTCTGCCCAGACTTTGGCACTGAAAAAAAAAATCTCATTAGATCTACCTATGATACCTGTAACTTATAAAACTTTAAAAAATTATTTTAACACAAGCTTGGTCTTTTTGCAGTTTTTGATTAAGATACAGGGGGGGGGGGGGGGCAGAGATTTTAAGCCTGTCTTTATACTCAGTAAATGAAGCATTTATAACACATCGAGGCATGCCAACTATGTTCTGCAGGTGGTGTCTTTTACAATTCGCAATCAAAATGTAAGTGGATTTAAATTAGACATCCACACATTTGGCAAAACTAGTCCCTAGAGCAAAACCTTCAGATATTAAGTGTGATGTAATTTTGTTATAAGTTAATCGATATAAACTCGTCTATGAATATCACATTACCTGTTCTTCCCTGATACATCATTTACAAAATCCTTGAAATAATGCAATACTTTTATCTGTAAAGGCATACTGGAATACATCAACACAATATGTGTGTTATTTATTAATGATAATATTCTGTTGTGAATCTAGGTATATACCTAGTAGGTATCCAGAGGTGTCTCTAGAAATTATTTACATCTGTGATTCAAACGCACTAAAGGCACGTTATGCTACTTATTTAACCGAGAAACGTTACGTTCCACAAACCGCTTCCTTTTTTCCTCTTCCATTTTTCCTTGTCCACGAAAAAAAATCATTCGTTGTTGCCCCTAATCTGTGGTTAGGTCAGAGGCATTTAGGTTGAGGTTAATTTAATGAGGTTCTCTGTTCTCTTCTTTTTTGGTTATTATGAAAAATATCAGGCCTACTAAACATAAAATCCAGGCCTTACAACAAATAACTTCTACAAACTAATACAGGCCATAATAATTTCATTACTTTACAATAGAATTATTTTGCTGGAAATTGCCCAAGGACCCTTCATGTGAGAACAGCATAACAAATTTTATAGGAACATACTCTAATTATGGGAGACCATTTTTTAAGCACATATACGGGTGCATTATTATTCTACTTTTGAAAATTTTTGCTCATTGTAGAATGTGGATATATGTTGTTGGATAAAAAAAAACTTTAAACTTAGAACAGTCTAGCAATACACATTACATGTACCTAACGTCTTTTGGAATTCAATTTCTCAGTTATAAATTGCACTTTTTCACCACTAATACTCCTGTATCAATATTTATCTATTCTTCAAGAGCAATTATTCAACAATTAATTTAAATTTCAATTTAAAAAAAAACGACCATTACATTGTGTTAGTAGGTATGTACTTACCGGTCATAATCTTTAGTCTTTAGGAAATATGAAGAGAGATTTTCCATCTCCAGACCTAGTTGAGCAGGCACGATATGCACAAGTAATACCCGGCATGATTATACACTTATTCAGTTTTAAAATTTAGAAATTACGACACAATTCAACACTAAAGCGCACTTATCAGAATTCGTAACTGACGCGCTACAACAGTCAGTTTGACGGAAATCCTCATATTTCGCGCATGCGCAGAAAAATTTCTGTCGCTACTCGTTGTTTTGTTATACTCTGGTATTACACACAAAATATATTTCGAATTTTCCATATAATTACAGGGACATAGGAAAATAGGGCTGTGTCCTGTGTCACATCCGGATTTGGCCTTAACATACATAAGTTATAGTTTCGAAAAAGTTTAAGTCATTACCAAGTTTTAAGTTGTAAAAAATTGCGTTTTCATAAAACGTAGATTGAAAAAATAAGCAGGCACAAAATTTATTTTATTAACAATATATTTCAAATTCATTATAAAACTTTATTGTCCAGGCTCTCATAACAGAAAGTACATTTAACAATGTCATAATAAAGGACCAACACTAAAACTAGATACATAGACAAAAAAAAACCATAGAATAAATTTAAAATCAGACAGTACAAAATTTTGTAAGAATCATTGCTTCTTTAATTTCAGAAAGAAGGAAGAAACGCGACAAAGGCAAGAAAGAGAAGAAGAGGAGTCCAGAAAGAGGATAGAAAATGAAATGGCTGAAACGGCAGCAAGAAAGGAAGCGCACAGAAAAGAAGCGGAAATCAGGTTACCACATGAACCTCCGGCGGGACTGGGAGAACAGACTAAAATTAGATTTAGGTTACCCAAGGGAGAAAATGTTGAAAGAAGATTCACAGCAGATACACCATTAAGGGTGGGTTCTTTATTTATTGCTAAATAATTTAGGTAGATAAAAAGCTATTTTGTTTAGTATAAAATGAATAAATGTAGCCATAGCTTGTACTGAATATAATCGCGCTTTCTTCTACTAATAAAGTAATATTTTTACAGGTTCTGCTGGATTTCTTAATTGTTCAAGGCTATCCAAGTGAAGAATACAAAGTTATTTCTAGTTGGCCTCGAAGAGACGTAAGTTTTTACATTATTTGCGGGCAATTTTAGACTAAAGATAAAGTATTACATAAGAGGGGAAATAAAATGATAAGATAACCGTCAAGACAAAGCCTATATATAATACATAAGGGTGTACTAAATCACAAAAGTCAAACTATAAACACACAAAACAAACAATCACAACCATACCAGGCTAAAAATTTTCAGAATAAAACTCGTTTAATGTATAATATGCCTTTCCCTGCAAAAAATAATTTAACCTTACCAGAAAACAATTTAATGTTCTGAACACTTCTATACAGTAGAGGCAAATGATTATAATTTTTTTTGCTCTCATAAATCGGTGAATTCTTAGCAAGAGCACTTTTTGGTATTGGAAGCCAAAGTTCACCGCCAGCTCTAGTACTGTAACCATTTCCATTTTCCATGTTGATATATTTTTTATGAATTATGATTACAGTTTCTAATATAAAAAGGCTTGTTAGTGTAAGTATTTTTTCACTTTTAAAAAATGCTTTACAATGTCTCTTGGTTTTAATCTACAAAGATACCTTAGAGCAACTTTCTGAAGGACAAAAACAGATTGCAGTAGCTGTCCGCTACAAAAACCCCAAGACGCTATCCCATATCTTAGGTTTGATTCTACCAAAGAAAAGTACACGGACCTTGCCAAAGAATTACCCAATCCCAAACTTTTTATTAATGAACCCTGGGGCACACCACAGGAATTTACAAGCAGTTCCGAATCGCTTCCCTGCCATCTAACCAGTTGACTCCTGTCCGACAAATACGACGCAAGCCATCCCAAAGCAACCCCCCGAAACCCATAACACCGAAACTTCCGCAGCAGTATTTCCCGATTCATACAATGAAACGCCTTTGAGAAATCGCAGAACACTGCCCCAGCCACATCGCCGCCATTCAAGCCCAGGTACAGCCGCTCCAAAAAGGCAAACATCGCATCCCTTGTACCTTTTGAATCCTGGAAGCCAAACTGGCAGTCGCTCAGCAATTTATGTCTGTCAATAAACGACATCATTCTCTTCTTTACAAGTTTTTCTATTATTTTTGAACGTATAGGAAGTATGGATATAGGGCGGTAGCATGAAAAATCCTCACGTCCCCACCTTTAAATAGGGGCCTCACTAAACCAGTTTTAAGACAAGATGGGAAAATTCCCAAATCAAACGATTTATTTATAGCATCAGCGAGTGAACCTAGGCACTCTCTGACAAGTTCCGAAATACTCTCAACGACATTTCATCTAAACCAGCAGAATTTTTACTTTTTATTTTCCTAAAAATGCTTTTTAGCTCATCTATATCAGTGTGGAACAAACAAAATGTTTCAGAAACAGATACACCATGATGAAACAATAATGGATCCTCCTGCGAGTGAACCTACGGCACTCTCCGACAAGTTCCGGATTACTCTGAACGACATTTCATCTAAACCAGCAGAATTTTTACTTTTTATTTCCCTAAAAATGCTTTTTAGCTCATCTATATCGGTGTGGAACAAACAAAATGTTTCAGAAACAGATACACCATGAAGAAACAATAATGGATCCACCTGCGAATTAATACCTTTAATAATATTTTCGGCAATAGAGTAATAATATGTATTTAACATGCTTGAGTTAATGTCTGTAGGTTCTGGGCAAATTTTTGAATTTGATTTCCCTCTCAATTCATTTATTATATTCCATCCTTCTTTTGCTTTATTTCCAGCCGATCCCATTCGATGCTCATAATGTTTTTCCTTTGCTACCTTAATAACCCTTCTATAAATTCTTTTGTATACATTAAAATAGTTATAAATAAATTCAAAGGATGAGCATTTTCTTAACATGTCTAGGCATCTGAAGTTTTTAGATGAAATTTTAAGTCCATTGGCTTTTTTTCTTCTTTTCTTATTTTTCTAATTGAAAAATTGTTATTAAATATATTAACCAGTGTATCACTAATCTGAATCCTGTAATACTAACTGCCAATCAACCCGACCAGTCTCGGCTTTAAAATGGCTAAAGCTTCTGGCACTAGATTCTACCATATTTGAAACACTTTCTTTATTTACGGGCATATGAAGATCTACCATTATTGCATCATGATCCGACAAACCAGAGCCTATCACAGACATAGCACACTGTTCACCATCAGAAAAATTTGTACAAAAATAATCTATCATGGTCCTGGATACATTTGTTACCCGAGTAGACTGCTTAACTAACATAACAATATTAAAACAGACAAACAAATAGATTCCGAACATTCATCGATACCTCGAAGTCGCCCGCCAAAACAATCCTTGAATGTACAGAAAATTTTGACAGTAAAGTTTCCATTCTTAGTAAGAACTCACCAATACCTCTTGGAGGCCGATAAATACAAAGTATATAAAGATTATTCTTTTTATTATATACCAGCGAAAATTCAAATACATCCTCCTGAATCAATGAGTTATACTTTACAATATTTGTCAATGGAAAATCACAAAAGAGCCCTTCCCTTATTAGGATCATTGTCCCTCCACATCCAGATCCATGACGACAAAATAAAGATAGCATCACATATCCTGGAATGTGGCAAGATTCATCCATCTTTAACCAGTGTTCTGCAAGCAACAAAATATCTGGCTGATTTTCAGATTCTAAAAGTATTGAGAGCTCATCTATTTTATTTCTCACAGACTAAACATTCAGAACAAAAAACGAACCTTTTTCAGCTTTCGTCTGCCCTAGATTGGAAGGATCTCCTAAAAAAGCATCTGATGCATTTTCCTTGTTTCCATTAACGACAGTTGCCCTTTCCAAAACCTGTTGAAGATCTATTTGATATATTGTTTGCTGTTAACCCATCCTTACATTTTACTGCAATAAGAACTGCATTTTCTGGTTTAAAATTTTTAATGCTCACATATAGTGCCAGTAGCCTACACAGATATTTCTTTTTCAGTCTATATTTATTACCTACCCAAAAATTATCTATTATCCTAACCGATGCGCTATTGTGTTCCCTAAATGCATTAAATTGTTTATATATATTACTGAAAATTCTATTCCCACCTAGTAATGTGCCATCATTATGAAACACGACAACTAAATTGGTTAGCTTACCAAGAGAGTACAGTCGTTTAAGTTCAAAGAATTTTTTCCGTGACACTCACAAGTACAATTACACAGTCATTTAAGTCAAAATGCACGACAGATTGAAATTTTTTTTCACAAAGCATCTCCAGAGGTAAGTTTGGATAGATAAGTCCAGTTATACTGTAGTCTTCTTGGTCCAAATAGGGTTTGATAAGGCTTGCACATTCCCTGGCAGAGTGATCACCCACTACCAGCAGTATTTTTCCAGTTGTAACCTTAGTAGGGAAGACATCAACTAATTGTTTCTCAGAGTTGACCAAGGAGCTCAATACCTCTGTGTTATTCAACACTTCATCATTCCTATGACTTTCACTTTCTTCACTAAAGCTGGGAGTACTCGTCGTTGTCTGCTGCTTGTTGTGGACGCAAGTATGCCTGTGTATCTGTTGGGGCTGCCAGACTGAGCTGAAGCTAACTCCTCCGTCCAGTTAAAAATCTGAAAATTTGCCTTTTTTAAGTCACACATATATGTTTCGTTGTCGGCCGTCAAAGCTCTATGCTAGTTAGCATATTGTTCTTTAGAGCTGTCAGATCATTTAACCCTTCCTTCAACATACTGGTTTGTGCATTTAAACCTGTTACCTCCTCCAGAAGTCCCCTGTTCTTATCCATAAGTTCAAGGAACTCTTTGTTTAATATACTTAATTATTTCTTTTGATCTTCGATTTTGTCAACATAACTCCGCTCTGCTATAAACACAGTCTTCAAAGTCTTGAGTTATTTTCTTTATTCGCTCAACATGGGATTTTTTTTCTGTTACTTCCAATTGAATGAAGTTCTTGAATTTGTTTGCAAAGCTCTTGCTCTTTTTCCTCTGCATCATTCCTAAGGCGGTTCAAAAGGTTGTCCTTCTGTTTTGTTTCCCATTTTAACTTATCCAGCATTTCCAGACTTTTTTCTAGTTTTGAGGCATCCTTCAAAAATCGTCTACAGTCCTTACAGCAAAAGATTAAATTTCTTTGAGCAAGAGCAATTGCGTGACATTCCGTGGTGTTTACTTCGGCGCAAATTTTACGAAGAAACAAATTACAAGAATCACAATGGCCACCAAACAGTTCATCATCTTTAGGGCGAGCCTTAAACACGCAATCATTCTTGCATTTAGAACATGAAAACATTTTGCTTCCAACTTTTCGCTATCGTCGATTTCAATATATAAGGAATCGCGCCGTGCGAAAATGCTCTTTCCCTAAGGCCTGCAAATTGTATCGTGTGTAGAACGATTGGCGATTTTATTCACTTTCCATTATTGTTTCTCTGTTTATGCCGCGTGGAAGAGCGTGAATATATATTATTAAAAATGTTAGAAAAGGAGAAAGAAGTTGATATATTGATACAATTGGCATGTACAATAATTGGGACTAGAACAATTGTAACTATCTCAACCGCACTATTTTCGGAAGTCGATAGTATCGATAAAGTTTTGCATTTCTTGTCGGAAGCACCTGTTTCGTTGTTCAGTTTTGAATTATAACTAATAGATTAAGATTGCAATCAATCTAGTAAACTTACAATCCGCAGGATCCCTGCAGCCCGTCAAAGTTTTATTTTCGTAAATCCTCTTGTAGTCAATGTGATTTATATTATGTTGAGTTCGTTTTGTTAAGGCCGACCTTAGACGAAAATGTTTTTTGTCTTCAGTCATAATGGAGGAAAAAGCTTCCTGCCATTAAAAAATATATATCATTGGGATGTGCTTGAGCACTAGTAGCTCATGTCATGCACTGGAGTGTTAATAAAACAATCCAGTATGATGGTAATAAAGTATCAATCTAAACTAAAACAAAGTTTGTATCATCAACGAGCACGCGTTTACTTCGTTTACATTTTCGTTAATACATTTTATAGGAATCTGCCTCGAAAAGGCTAAAATAAAAAAAATCTTGAGGTTTTTAGAGTCAGAACTTACAGATTTACTCGATCACAAGAACCTATGGTAAAGTGCCTCATGCTCAGGCAGGCAGATTTTAATTTATAAAAATACCTACTTTTGATTGGCTTTTCTCCTTTTGGTAATAAAGATTGAAGCTATAGTTAAAATAATATATTTATTTTATGGTACGTGTTTTTTAGTTGACGTCACTCGACGAACGGCAAACACTCAAAGAATTAAAGCTGTGTCCACAAGAAACTGTGATATTAGAGGAACGTTAAATTGTCCCATGCTCTTCTCTGCGAGACATTTTCATAGCAGCATTTAATTCTACTACAAATGTATAGTTAGTTTAATATATTTTTAATTTAATGTAGTCTTACTCAATTTAGTTAAGGTCCTTTAAGTATACTTACATGATTTGATGTACTGGCTGTGTTTTATTTATGCTGTCATAAACTAATACCTTGTGAAATGTTCCGTGGTGTTATGTTTTTATTTTATTTTAGCTTGTTGGTTTTGTTAGTTTCTTTATTTTCTGTCTTGAAAATGATAGCACGACTATTCACCGAAACTTTAAAAAAAACGCTCTCCCTGCTAAATCCCAAGGCGTTCTTTCGATAATGATAAATAAAATTCTCTCCTGATAACTAAATGGTTAGCGAAACGCGCGTATGGGTGAAGATTAAATTATTTCTACATAATATCGTTCCGACCAAACGATGGATTATAATCATAACAATTAATTTATGAACTTTCTTTTGTTGGAATCTAGTGGACATGACGTAGAATAAAGGAGAGATGACATTAGCGTATACTATGGTAACGAGAAACAACATCACTGGGCGGGGCTTATCGTGGTATAAATATGAATGCTATCGCAATGTCGGACTTGATTTTTGCCACAAAGAATGGGGATTCTTTGTGATTTTTGCGTCCAAAGAATGTCACTGTCTTTTTTTCTATATTCTTCAAGAGAAGACAAATAAGCAGGTACTTCAAAACTTGTAAAAATGCTGTTTTGACTCTAATGAAAAAAACAAACAGAAACAGCACATATTAATTTAGGAAAAACTTGTAGATGATAGGATACGTATTATTAATATGTGTTATTTCTTCGATTTTTACTTAAACACACGAGTCTAGTAATCACATGACTATTTATAACACTCTTTAAAATTGTGGGAACACGATTATGAAACCTGTTAAATGTTATTGTAGGTAATTTCGTTTTATCTACACCGGGTCTGCTACTAACAGCTCAAGTCATTGAAATAGCCTTCACGTGGGAAGAAAAGGTGTAATACAGATCCCACCGATTTTCATGTGAGGACATTATAGGACAATCGCATATTTGAAGAATACAATACGTCTCAATTTCCTTGGTCCACAGTTTCTCTTCGAACGTGAGGATTATTCAAATGATTCGAGAATCTTCGTACAGTACAACATGACACCATGATCGTTTTGCAACAAAGCAAAAAGCAATGAACCAAAATGGGTCTTCAAAGCATGAAAAAAATAAGAGAATCTACACAAAACTCTTATTCTCCAACAGCTATCTACTAGAGACTATCAATTGTGTTTTGTGATAATAATTAGCTGCATAAAGATATCACGAGCTAATCAAATTGCAAGTATACGAAAGCATCATGGCATGGATGGATACGCAAATTCAGTCATAGAAAAATATATATAGAATTAAACACAAAGGATCTTCCGTCCGTTGTGGATGCATACTGATTTGTTTACTGCTCGCCTCCACAGCGGTGGACCAGCGTCTTCAGACAGCGGTCTGTTTTGAACTTTTCTGCTCGGTTCCACACAGCGTGACGTGACTTTGGCCGAATCGGCAGAATTACGTATGTCTTCGCGACAGCTTTGCCGTTGGCTGTCATCAAGGTCGAATGTTACAAACCTACAAAGAAGGAGGATTCTTTAATTCTTTGGCGATGTTCATCGGCACTTAGCATATTGCGCTATCGCTTTTAAGTGCTAACAGTCCCGTTGATCGACACGATACTCTCCTTTGTGGAAAAGTATTGTCAAAATCAAAAGACGTTCTTCCTAACATAACCTATTTGTGGACTTCCGCAGTGTTGCCAGAGTAACAAAGTAAAAAGTCGCCACAGACTGGTATGAAAAGTCGTCATTTTGTCGTCATATATTCTTTGGTATATTCAAGGCAGTAAACTGTCAATATTAAGTACGTTCTTATCGTTTTTTGAAGAACAAACCAAAACAAGCTTTATTTCTCAACTTTATTAATATTGAAAAAATAAATAAATAAATAAAAGTTAAACAATATTTTCGCATTTCGTAATATCACTCATTTTAGTGTAACCAGTAACTGACACAGAGATGTAGCAGGGTAGCACTTAATACAAAATAAAAATAATAATAATAAGATAAGATGCCGATTTCCAATTTGCCGATGCAAATGAATATTGTATAATGCTGCAATAAGCAATAACAGGTTGGATTGCGGTTGCGTGAAAAAATAGTATATTATTTTATATGGAGGAAAATTAATACTTTTCATGGTGCGCTCGTGTTTAACAGCCGAACGGAGTGAGGCTGGTAATAGAGAGCAAGCCATGAAAAGTAACTTTTCCTCCAAATAAAATATGCTGTATTTTCTTCAAATGTCGACAAAAACGTCTCTTTTTAATAGTAATAATAATTATTATTAAAGATAAGTGGGTTCGCAAGGCGGCTTAGCCGGTGCGGTGTCGGTGAATAGGCTCAGGTTGTTGCGATAGTAATGTCACAGCTTATTCAATAACCAGCTACTCATCTTGCGGCGGCATCCTTTGATTTGGGAAAGTCAAGTGCAAATTTTAGAAGAGGGCCATGAGTTAATATTTTTCTAAACGTCTGAGCATCTGAACAATACTTTTGACAATTCGTTTAATTTAAAATACGATGTTTTATCGTCTAAAATCCTTGATTTTAAATGGCAAAATTGTATAAAAATCCAAAATTTCCGGTCTTTTTAGGGCAATAGCCGCAGCTTCGGGCCAATTTGTCGTGAATTTTGAAGGGAATATTAATTTTAAATTCAGTTCGCTTCGTGTCATTACATGGCCTGAAAAATCACGAGACCGTGAAACTGAACCGCTAAGGGCACTGTCAGGAAGCGCAGTGCCCGACACTCCAACTTTCCGATTTCGATAGAGATGAATAGCTGGTTATTGAATAAGCTGTGGTAATGTAACATAAAGCTGTCAGTGGACACTGTCAACAATAATTATATTTTTAAAATTGCGTCTTCGATTGCATTTTAATTCCGTATTGATAAGCAGTTATTGAGTAAGTTCGATTAAATAATAACCAATTTGTTCCTAAATTAGTGATTTTTAGAAATGCAGTCACAAATTGAGTGATAAATACAAATTTTAGTTTAATAACTCTTGAGTTGTTGACGCTTATGTAGGCGGCTGTGAAGTTTCGTTTTTCCTCCGCCGGAGCTTTACTTTTCACTTTTCCGCCGGCGGAGGTAAAAGTGTTGTCATAGCAACATAGATACAATACAAACAGACAACAAAATAAGCGTCAACAACTCAAGATTTATTAACCCAGATATGCCTGAATTATTTTTTTATTTTATTTTTGGTAATAACTATATATTTTTTAAAGGAATGGTAGAAAGTTATTGTAAAAATATCTGAAATTCATTTATTTTAGATTGTTATTGACTTTTGAAGGTGTCCTTAAAAAAGGACAGTAGGAAAATACCCATAATATCTAAAAATAATTGCAGAAAAAAAGGCGTTCTAGAAAAATAGTTTATTCAAAACTATTATAACTAAATACAAGTATAAAACATAAAATTCTTAAATAATTAAGTATTGCTATGATAACTTTGAAAACATTCCATGTGTAAGGCCACATTATACACTTGAAACATGTTTTTTGAACTTTTTTATGGCATATGCGACAACGAGCTTGCTTGTCCTGTTTGACAAGATAATATTCTTGGTTATCTAAACGTGTTTCGACATTTTCGAGAGAAGAAGGCCTGCCTCTTTTTTTGCTGTTTTTGTTAGATTCCAGTAGACTCAATGCTACCTGTCTACGAAACATTAGATGGTCTAATATTCCTGGACCGTTAGCATTTTGCATCCGATGTAGCTGCCAAGCATTTTGTTCCGCAATATCCAAACAATAAGCAATCAAACAAAAATACCATTTTTTCCCTCGGATGGAAGTTCGGTACAAACTAATATTTTGGTCGCACCGATCCACGCCTCCCATAAAGCTGTTATACAAAAATATATTATGAGGCTGATTTACAGTTATTCGTTTTTTCTCCTCTTGTGAATATCTTGTTACTTGATGGAATGGCTTTACCGGTAAATTGTTTGAGGCAACATTTACAGTATTATTGTCCTGCCATTTAACAATTACTACTTTATTGTCACACGAGCGATAATCGCGGTCATCTCGGTTTTTCTTTTTCATCTCATTTTTAGATAAAATAGGACATTTTGACATCCTGTTTTCTCTTATTGTCCCAGTTCCACGAATGTGTCTGTTTTGAAGTGCATATAAGAGAAGAACTAAACTAAGAAGGAGTTCATTCAGAGTGAGACGACTATAAAGAAAAAAATAATTGCAATGACGCCGTATATGCCTAGCGTCCTTAAAAAAGGACAGCCCACTTTTATATGGGTTTTCTAAGCAGTTATCGAATAATTGTATTGGATTTTTCTAAAATGTGTTTGTTTGATCCTACATGATGTATATTTTTGCAATTACATTCAATACTAAACAAAAATGCAATAACAAAACTTAGCCAACGGATCGAAGATCAACTGGATACGCCATATTTTATTGTGAGGCTTTCGAAATTCAATCAATACTCTTGAAACCGATCGTAAACACTGCAAATACTTCATAAACGTGTCAAGCAAGTATTTTAGATTGTTCGTCTAGAGCGCCATCTGTCAAGAATTCGATCTAAATGGTAACAACGGTGGATAAAGAAATCTGTAACAAGTGTCCTTTTTTAAGGACAGTAGGCATATCTGGGTTAAACTACAATTTATATTTATCACTCAATTTCTGACTGCATTTCTAAAAACCACTAATTTAGGAACAAATTGGTTATTATTTAATCGAACTTACTCAATAACTGCTTATCAATACGGAATTAAAACGCAATCTTAAAAAAATAATTATTGTTGACAGTGTCCACTGACAGCTTTATGTTCCATTCTATTCACCGACACCGGTCTAAGCAAGGCCACCTACGACCGTGGTCTAAGCCGCCTTGCGAACCCATTTATCTTTAATAATAATTAGATATTATTACTATTAAAAAGAGATGTTTTTGCATTAATTTGTCGACATTTGAAGAAAAAACAGCATATTTTATTTGGAGGAAAAGTTACTTTTCATGGCTTGCTCTCTATTACCAGCCTCACTCCGTTCGGCTGTTAAACACGAGCGCGCCATGAAAAGTATCACTTTTCCTCCATATAAAATAATATACTATTATGCGCCGCGCCCCATGCTTCGGGGAAGCCCCGAAATTTTACAGTCCAAAGCACACCATGGTGCGTTCGGATATAAGACACTCAGGACAGGACAGGAATGAGTTATAAAGGGTATGTATTAATGATAATATTATACTGATTCTTTCAATTTTTCCATTTGATAACTAAAAATTTCCTAGTATGAAAAAGTCGTCAAAAATTCCATTATTTTAATAAATCGTCGCCACGCTTTAATCAAGGCAAAAAGTCGTCATTTTGGCGACATGTCGCCCTAAATGGCAACACTGGACTTCCGACTTCCGATTCGTCTTCGGTCGATAGTGGGAGTGCACGTGTCGGGTATCGGCCATTTTGTTCCAGCTTCATATACAAATATGTTAGTTTTGGGAACACAGGGTGAACTTTCAGGGACCGGGTAGTTTCCCCGAGGAAGATTCGGACGTCTAGCCGGGGGTTGGAGCCCCGTGCATGTACAAAAACAAGATTTAAATGTGTGTGAACGTCCAACCGGTGGTGTTCGAACCTTAAAACAAGCCGTGCATGTACAAGTCGGAGCCCCAGGAGTACATACTCGACATACTAGAGGCTCCAAAAATAGTATCTCTATCCACCAAGGTGTAACCAATGTAGCCAGCCTTGCTAAGCCTGGATAGGGGTCTTTTCTGGCTGAATTTTCTCAAGAAAAAGGCCAACAGAGAGTTTACTACTACTACTACTATAACATATTTGTTTATTTCTTATTTTGGTTTAAAAAACCACAAAATAGTTTCTATAACATACGTTCATCAGCTAGGCAACAAGGTATTTTTTCTAATCTAGTTAAATTTTACCGCTTTTCGAATTCCTAATAGTAATTTCTGCAAAAATCGCTTACTTTTATGCTTAGACAAGGAAAGAAGAGGACAGATAACATGGGAAAAAGCCTGTTACCAGCTGCCACATAAATTACTGGGTAACTTCAATAAATTAATTGAAATTATAAGTAAAAAATAATAATTAATAAGTTAAAGTAATTTTCAGTCGTAAAATAATATAGCCATTTTATAGGTAGAGTATGAAAAATATATTACCTACGCCTCTGTTGAATGACTCTCCTTGAAGAAGATTTATGGCTTTATTGATTATTTGATGACTGAAAATATCCAAGATCGGGTATCAAATTACTCTCGCTAATTAAATAAACATCCCTACCATGATATACTCAGAGGTAACACAATGTATACATTATGCATTATTATTAAAACAAGAAATATGCAAATAAAGTACAAGGTCAGCAGACAATAATTACCTGTAAAATTAAATTCCAGGCTCCTTCTCACTTAGACTCTTGCAACCATATGCCGAACAATCTACCATTATGAATCTTAGTTTTTAATCCCTTTTTGTTCAAAAACTCACAAAATAACTGCAAAATAGCACCGCCACAACAATAGATGTGTTTGCCACATAAATAATGGCCGCCGCTCTGAAAAGCATATATTTAGTAGTATTAAATATATGCTGAAAAGGCTTCAATTTCAGTACATTGGCTTAATGGCATGCGCGGTATCCCGGTATCCTTACTCTTACCTAATCTAAGCTTTTATGTTTATGTTCGAGAGTTATGTTCTTGCCATTACAAACAACGTCCCCACTTGCATAGGTGACCACAGTCCAGTTAGATGCTATAAATGCGTCTATATTATCCATTTTTTACATAACTTTAATATACATCTGCATGAATAAACAATTTAATAATTAAAATTTAAAATATAAGGTTAGTTTATTATTTGAAATTATTCGCCATTTTAGTGCTAGGTAGCCAGCTGACTAAAAAAGCGCATTTCTCTACCGCTAACGTTCGCTTTTCTGCTGAGGTGTAGTTCAATTCCAATTTGGCGGTTAGCACTAACAATCGCTAAGACCCGTTGAACATTGCCTTTGTGAATGTATTCGCGGAAACACATGCAAGCTGCTGTATATTTCGTAAAAAATGCATCCAAAGTACTAGCACGTATTACAATAAGTAATATTTCACTTTTCGCATGGCCCTCCGCTCGCTACGGGGGCTCAAGAAAAGGAAACTAACCAGGGGCTAACCCAAATGTAACCCAAGACATACCCAAAATCAAGAAAAAAACTGTTTGCTAACCAAGACATACCCAAAATCAAGAAAAAAACTGTTTAGAAACAACCGTAAAAAAATAAAAAAAATAACGGGGTTTGAACCCGGGCCGCCGCCGATAGTCCTTTATACATCGACAAAGGTCGCGTCGCCGGGTAGAAAAATTCAATAACGCTAGTCAGCGGTGTGCTACTTGGTTGTGTTTTATTTGGATATTTTGGGGTCTCAATTATCTTGGCTTTTAATTTTATATTTTAAGCTATTTATCAAAAAAATAAATAAATATATTGGTAGTGCGCACGAGAAAAATTATAACTGACAGTTGAGGGACTTCTATCTTCCATGTACATTAAATAAATTTGTAGATAGATTCGTGCACACACAACAAGCTTCTAGAGTACAGGCGTAATTTCCGATACCACATGCGCAATGGCGAAACAAGAACGAAATATCGGAATTATCCATGTCTCTACGTTCTAGCGTTGTTTAAGTATTTACTCAAACATCGGTTCTAGCAAAATCTCTACAACGCCTCGGTGGTGTGGTGGGCAGGGTGCTTGCCTGTCATTCCTGTGCTGCAATATCGTCTAGTCTCTGACGGTAACTGACTATTCATCGCAAATTTTATAGCGCGACTGTAATGTAAATATGCACAATTTTCGATGCGGCGAAACGATTCCATGTCTCTACACGTTCTAGCAAAATTTCTACAACGCCTCGGTGGTGTAGAAGGCAGGGTGCTTGCCTGTTATTCTTGCGCTGCGGGTTCGATTCCCGTCGCGACAGATGTTTTGTTTATTGTTTTTTATTAATTTACCTTTTTTTCTCAATTTTGGGTTAGCCTTGGATTAATTTTGGTTAACACTTAGTTAGTTCTTGTTGATTGAGCCCCCGTAGCGAGCGGAGGGCCATGCAAAGCCATAATAATACCATGAATAGTCAGTTACCGTCAGCGGCTCATGAATCTTACAGACCAGTCCGCCTAAATCGTCTAATCGCCTGATCTCTAAACGCTTGTGTGTTTATATAATTGAAGATAAAAAGTAACGGGGGTATTCTAGCTAACATTTATATTATAGTAGCCGGGATAGCCAGTTACCGGTAGCGGCTAGACGTTAGCCTGCGCTGCGGGTTCGATTCCCGTCGATCGCGACAGATGTTTTGTTTATCTTTTTTTGAGGTTATGTTTGTTTTTTATTAATTTACCTTTTTTCTTAATTTTGGATTAGTTTGGGTTAGCCTTGGGTTAGTTTTGGCTAGCACTTGGGTAGTTCTTGTTGATTCAACCCCCGTAGCGAGCGGAGGGCCATGCAAAGCCATAATAATACCTATTATTCGTTTCTCCATTGCGCATGTGGTATCGAAAATTACGCCTGTACTCTAGACGCTTGTGCACACACATATTAGAAATTATTAATTTTTCTAAGTAAATATGTATTTGCTATAGATTTAAATATAATATAAATTTTAAAAGCTCAAATGGTAACTAAAACATAGACCGCACCAATAGCTGGAAACGAGACAAGACGTTGCCCGGTCACAGGGCTTCAGAGTTGAGCGCGCATTACATTGTTGCACCATATCGTTATGGCCCAGCGAATTACTTTGAAGTGGTCTCGTAGCTCAGTGGTTGGCATAGATAAAACACTTAAAAAAGTGGTTGGATGCTGTGTGATACGACGGCGTAGTGGTGCAGAGGACAGAGTCTTGTCACGCGGGCGGCTCGAGTTGGATTCCCGTTAAGTGAAAGACTTTTTGATGTGTAAACATCTTACGCGGCGGTATGAGGGTAAATCTCGGCAAATGAGACGGAAATGTGTTAAAATCGTTTTAAACGAATTTTAGACGATAAAAAAGCATATTTTAAATTAAACGAACCGTCAAAAGTATTATTTATTAATTATTTTAAACTTTCTTATTAAACCTAATTTTTATTCTATGAACAAGCTAAATTGTATAGGCAACGGCCATAGCACGTTGAAAATACCACTGAATTTAAGCAACGTCGGGCGTGGTTAGTAATTGGATGGGTGACCGCTTGGGAACACAACGTGCTGGTGTCATTCTTTTACAACGGATGTCGTTATAGGATATGTTTACACATCAGTGTCTCGAGTATACTAGCAGACTCGTTTTTTTTGCTTTTTTATGTGTAAAAAGTTTTATTTCTTCATTTTGGGTATGCCTTGGGTTAGTTTTGGTTAGTTTTTGTTGATTGCGGCCCCGTAGCGAGCGGAGGGTCACGCGTGAAGTGAAATATTATAAATAATACTTCTGACAAATTCGCGTCGGGAACGTTCTTAGACCGGCGCGGCCTAGCCACTAGCGTAATACGACTAGTACGACTCTCTGTTGGCCTTTGCATGAGCAATTCAGCCAGTAAAGACCCCTGTAGCAAGAGCTGGAGCGATCCTTCCAGATTGGTTACATTCTGGTGGACAGAGATACTATTTTTAGACTCTCCAGTACGTCGAGTATGTACTCCTGGAGGCTCCGACTTGCATATGCACGGCTTGTTTTAAGATTCGAATACCACCGGCTGGACGTTCACAAACATTTAAATCTTGTACATGCACGGGGTTCAAACCTTCTGCTGGACGTCCGATTCTTCCTCGGGGAATCAAAACGGTCCCCGAGCGCTCACCACACGCCCTCCAAACTGATCATATATGTATACGAAGCTGAAGACGAAAGGGCCGATACCCGACACGCGTTCACTCGACCGAGAACGAAGCGGAAGTCCCTAAAGTTAAGTTATTTTTATTATAAATCAAACTTTCCTCCTAAATTCACATGGTTCTCGCTTTGAGTTTTGGTGATGGACAAAAAACAATTTTTAGTAGCTTCTGAGAAAAAATACAAACATCTGACAAAGGAAGGGACACTAACAGATTATCAGATTTTAATTTTCTTTACTCTTGAAATGACCTTCTTGTTCGATTACCCTTAAAGCCAAAATATGAAGTCTAGTAAATGATAAATAAATTATTCTATTTCCTCGAAAACAAAGAAATCAGCATGCGAGCATGCTGACTTTAAAGACTGTTTAAACCGAAATACTTTTTTTTAAGATTTGCATGTAAATCTGCTTAGGATAAATATGGATTACCGATAGAAAATAAAAAAAAAACTATTTTCTCAGGTTAAGAAAATATTGCGCAAATGCAAACAAAACGGTCGAGGGCTGCAGATGACGTCATAAGAGAGGTTGGCGAACTTATCGTTGCCCGTATCTCATCAGAGGGCTTCAGCGTTTCGCGCGCATCACATTGTTCACAAAAATGTCTAATCTTACACGTCACGCATGGCCCTCCGCTCGCTTCGCTCGTTACGGGGGCGCGGCCAACAAAAACTAACCGAAACGAACCCAAGGCATGCCCAAAATTAAGAAAAAAAACTTTTTACACATAATATTAAAAGTAAAAAAAATGAGAGAGTCTGCTAGTATCCGAGACACTGATGTGTAAACATATCCTATTCGACATGCATACATATTTGAGCTGCCTTCGTAAAATTACTGCGCATGGTTATCATGTCACAGCCGCTCGCAAATTTCCGCCCCCATCCGTTTGCACATTTCTGTTCCATTTGCCGAGATTTACCCTTGTACCGCCGCATAAGATTTTTACAAATCAAGCAAAATTTGTCTTGCTACTGGAACCACTGAGCTACGACACTAGTTGACTGCAATTCGCTCGGCTTTTAAAATAATGAGTGTCTCGCGACAGACTTGATTTTGGCTGTCATCAAGGTAAAAGCGTCTCCAACGCCATCTAGTGTAGGTGGCGTTGACTCGAGCGATTGCATTCGATATTCGATGTCTTCGCGATGATTTATGTCTGGCGACTCTCCCATAACTCTCAGCAGTCAGCTGTTTTCATGCACTTCGTGATGTAACAAATCGTTTGTATGCCTCTGATGGTCTAGAGGTTTGCATGGTGAGCCTTCACTTCGGCAACGCGAGTCCAAACCCCATCGGTTTCTTTTTATTTTTTTTAAGGTTAGATTTCTAAACAGTTTTTTTCTTGATTTTGAGTATGTCTTGGGTTAGTTTGGGTTAGCACCTGGTTAGTTTCCTTTTCTTGAGCCCCCGTAGCGAGCGGTGCGAGCGAAGGGCCTGCGAAAAGTGAATTTAGGCATGCTGCTGAGAGTTATGGGATAGTCTCCAGACGTAAGTTTCGCGATGCAATCAATTTGCAGCAAGAGCCCTCGTGGTCGAGAGGTTTAGATGGTTAGGTCACAATTCGGCGACTATCGGCGGCGGCCCGGGTTCAAACCCCGTTGCTTTTTTTATTTTTTTTACGGTTAATTTTCTAAACATTTTTTTCTTGATTTTGGGCATGTCTTGGGTTAGTTTTGGTTAGCAATCAGTTTTTTGCTTGATTTTGGGTTAGCCCCTGGTTAGGTTCCTTTTCTTAAGCCCCCCTAGCGAGCGGAGGGCCATGCGAAAAGTGAAATATTACTTATTGTAATACGTGCCCGTACTTTGGATGCACTTTTTACGAAATATACAGCAGCTTGCATGTGCTTCCGCGAATACATTCTTTGTAGGTTTGCAACATTCGACCTTGATGGCAGCCAAAATCAAGTCTGTCGCGAGACACTCGCTTAAAATATGGTGTTTGTCAACGATGTAATGCGCGCGCAACTCTGAAGCCCTCTTTTGTGGTACGGGAAACGTCTACTGGTTGTACGTATGGCACTGAGCCGCATTATAAGATCCTTTACACAAATAGTGCACTATATAAAAATCGGCCTTTCCTATTGGTCGATCCGCATGGCCCTCCGCTCGCTTCGCTCGCTACGGGGGCTCAAGAAAAGGAAACTAACCAGGTGCTAACCCAAACTAACCCAAGACATACCCAAAATATAGAAAAAAACTGTTTAGAAACATAATCTTAAAAAAAATAATAAAAAACAGCAACGGGGTTCGAACCTAGGCCGTCCAGGTGAGACCCAACTGTATAAACCTCTACACTCAGAAATCGATTGCATCACGCAGACATATCATAATACGAGATGGATCGACCAATAGGAGAGGTCGATTTTTACATAGTGCACTATTTGTGTAAAGGATCTTTAAATGCCACTGAGCCATCTGGTTGCGAGATTTCAGTTCATAGTGCACTTGTGAATAAGAGGCGCGTGGTTGGATAGCTGCGTGAGGTGACGAATGTCTTCGTGATGGAACCAGTTGTTTGTAAGTCAGTAGATGGTCTAGGGGTCTGCATGGTTGGCCTTCACTTTGGCGACCCGGGTTCAAATCCCGTCGGGTTTGTTTTTTTTAAGTACAGTTTTTTTCTTGGTTTTTGGGTTTTTCTTGGGTATGGCTTGGGTTAGCACTTGGTTAGTTTCCTTTTCTTGAGCCCCGGAGCAAGCGAAGCGAGCGGAGAGTCTTATACTTGCCATTTGCAGGTCTTTAAATCGCATGCATTCACAAGTGTACTACGAATTGACATATCGTCACCCGGTTGGGTTAGTATGGTATAAAGCGAGTTCATGTGACTAACCGAAAATCGGTCACCAATTAAAATGGAATTGGCAAAGTCAAAACTGACTGTGGCCAGAGACAAGGGATGTGGCCCTCCTGTCATCCTGGCTCCGTTGTCAAAAAAGTTGATGAGTCCCTGTAATTTAATTGTCTTGTCACTATTGTCAGTTTGTGTTTTGGTTTTGGTGATTAAAAAACATTGATAAAGTAAATTGTGTCTTACCAACCTCCCAAGAAATTCAAAGATAAAGTACTAATCGTTTATTGCTTTTTAATCATTTGTTTACTCTCATCGTATCTCAGCTAAATATCATTCTCTTTCCTCAGAGATATTTTTAAGAGAAGTATCAATAGGCAAAACATGGCTGTTGATAGAGCTGATCCACCCCCTCTTTTTGAAAACGTGAATATTTCAAATGAAGATAAAGACGATCTTTTTGTCTCTGCTATACAGGTAAAAAATTTCATTTAAGTTAGCTTTTGTCCCACAAAAGATCTGTAGTATTTTTATTTCTTTTCTGGTATTTTGTATATATTTTAAAGTTGATATACCTATTTTTTGCGAGTGAGAAAAAGCTCCTAGAAATTGTGTTTATTAGAATGGTTTTATCAGTAAGTGAGTAACTCTTTAAGAATTCAATTTCTGTTTGGCCTTTTGTGTGAAATTATAACATTGTAGCTATTTTACTTATTTTAATGAAAAGTTAACATTTCCCAGTAATTTTTATATACTTAGTAGAGTTTTATTTGAAATGTTATCCTTAGGATCCAATGGAAGAAGTCACTAAAATAACTAATGGTACAAGTGAGCCAATTGAAGCATCGAAATTTAAACATTCTGAATCTAGAAACGAAATGGAAACTGTTCCTATCAACATTGACCCTAGAATAGATCCAGCTGAAGGGGTATGTGTCACTATTTATGTTAAACTAAATATCTAATGTTTTTTGGTTGAAATCTATGGTTTAGCCAAACCAGTGCAGGGAAGATTGTTTTTGTTAAATCTTTTGTTTAAGATAATATGTATATGCTCTGTGAAATTTCCCAAAGATGATGTGGGCATTCCTTAAACCATTAAGTCATTTACAAAACACAGAGTTGAATGTTTTCTTGTTTTTTTTTTTTGTATAATGTATTATTTTGTTGTTGAGTGAAGTACCTTATAATTATTATGAATATCAAGGTTAGAAATTAGAAAAGTTTGCAGTAGATAGATGTTTATTTAATCACATTTTGCAATTAACACAATAACCAAAGGTGTTTAAAAACTAACAAGCTATAAAGTCAATGAAATTGACCAAATGGTCACAATACACAGTATATAAAAATTCACAAATATATGACAAAATTACTATATTGACAAACGCAACAGTCATATTTAAGCTATCAGTTGTATCCATGTACTCGTTCATAGAATAAAGGACATTTCCTATTAAGAAATTCTTGAGAGACTACTTTACTTACATGTGTTTAAAGGAAGATCTCTAATTGACTCTGGAAAGATATTATAAAACTGAAGCTGTAAAGAATTTTTTGATGATCTATTTAATCTACATCTGTGGTCTGCTGACTGCTTTTTATAACCATGATATGTAGAGTTTATGTTTAATATAGTTTTATTTTTATGAATTTTTGAAAGTTAATAAAATATGTACAAAGATGCCAATGACATTATTCTCAAATGTGTGAAATGAAGTCTGTAATGGTCCCAGAGTTTAGTACCAGCAATCATCTGAGTCCTCTTCTGCAGTCTGAATATAGACAAAGCACAAGAAGACTGACCCCACAGCTCCATAAGACATTTGGAAATGAAACAATAAATTATAAATAGCTAAAAGTGAGCAATAGCTTCTTACTATTTATCTTAATTTTTTAATTATAACACTCTTATTGGGCAACAAGGATATACACAGATCATTAATATAAACTATAAAGGAAAGAAGCCCCAAAACAGCCCTGGAGCATCCCACCCTCTATACAGGAAATGCTTCAGATATGTCATCTTACTGACTAATGCACTGGATGTTAAGTAGGAACCCAGTAAATTAGGGGAAGTTCTCTTACTCCTTCTCCATACCTTGATGCTAAGCCCTTTCAAGCCCATCAACTATATCCTCCACACCTGTAGCAACCACTTGTGCTGTGGAATGGTTCTTAAGGAACCCAAATTGTGAAAGATATAAAATTATATATTTTTCAAAATATATACTCAATACTCTTTATTCATGCTAATATACATCCAGTCTCACACACGTCATCATCAAAATTTGAAATCTAAAATACAAAGTACAAAATTGCATTTAAAATACAGTTATAATACTATAAAATGACACTTAAAATCAGAAAATGCACTTTTTATTAAAACTGCCCTAATACTATGTTTAAAAATGTTTGCAGGTAAAACCCTGAAATTCTGGCAGTACAATAAAATATTTTGCAGCCCAATATGGTCTTGTTTGACACCTTTTCAGTCTCCAGAAAGCTGGGACAATGTTATGCCTGTGTCTAGTATTATAGTCATTGACATCTTAGTGGTTTGTATAAATGCCAATGTTTATCTTCAGAAAACGGAGGTTCTCAAGGATATACTGGGAGAGGAGATTGAGAATGCCCGACGGCAATCTCTATAGCCAATGCCAGCAATAACTCGCATCCCTTTACGCTGCAATGCAAACACCCTGCTCACACCAGTCGCATGCCCCATGCCAAAATAGAGTATGACAAATAAAAATCAAAGACCAAATAGTATGCTGCTTTAAGCACTGACTGAGACACACAGCCGGAAAGGTTCTGAAGAAGAAATAGGTTCTTGCTTAACCTGCTACAGACCATATCAATATGTGCACTGCAGTGCAGCGTCGAATTCACCTGAACCCCTCAAAACGTTACACTCTCAACCGTTCCATCCAAGTCACTCACATATCTCATAGAAAACATTACTTGATTTGTTTTACTATGGTTGAGAACCAGTCTGTTATCCACAAACCATTGCTCAGCTCCTGCCATTGCTCTTGCAATGCAACACTTCAACTACTGTGTTGCCCACAACAGATACCGCCGCGCGCCGTGTCATCAGCAAAAACAGTGTATTTAGCATGAGGATCATATTTGGAACGTCATTGATGTAATTTAGGAATAAAATTGGTCCCAACACCGAACCCTGTGGAGCCCCAAGTATGACTGGAGAAGATCTACACTGTGACTACAGAAGCCATATTTTTCTAGTTTTTTAAGAAGGATGCTATGATTTACGCAATCAAAGACCTTGCTCAAGTCACAGAATGTTACAGTGTTAAATTGCAGCCCTTGAAAGGATTCAACTATGTCAGATAGAAGATTCAAAATACTTGACAGTCTGTTCTTGCTCTTTGGGAAACCAAACTGGCAGCCCGCAAAAACATTGGTGGTTTCAAAAAAATTAGCAATTCGTGAAGCCAGACATTTCTCCATAATTTTTGATATAATAAGTAGTAAAAAGATGGATGTGTAATTTTCCAGTAATTCTGTGTTGCCCTTTTTGAATATTGGACACACAATAGTTTTTTTAAGATATCTGGAAATGTATTTTCTCTAATGCAAAAATTAATCAGTGAGGTATAATTAATCTTTTTTATTGACCTTATTAACTTCCCATTTAACCCAAATATGTTCCTACTATTTTTGTTCTTTAGTTCATCAGTAATTTTACGGACTGTATCAAAAGTTACCTCAGAAAAAGAGAATCTATTTGTCAGGTTCACAAAATTAAGTTTGTCAATAGGATTGCTATTTAGGAATGGGCACATCGTTTATGAGGTTTAAGGGAATATTTGAGAAATAATTGTCAAAGCTATCTGGGCTTATTTCAGGAGACTGTGGAGAATGTTTGGATACCCCCCTATGGTTATTGATAATTTACCACATAGATATACTTAAACTATACTATTTACTAAACTAATCACCTCAAATACCTTGGCAAAAGGCCAACTGAATGCGCGGCACTTCTGGAATGTCAATTAATAAGGCATTTTACATGTCAGGGTGACCTAGACGATTCCTAATAATCTCTAAGACTACTACTAAATCGCTTGCTGAAAAGTCATTATTGATTTGATTTTTTTTGTTGATTTATTTCAAAGTTGGAGTGGGGTTTGGAATCTTTGGCTGGATAAACTTGAACAGTTTTATCCATAATACCGAAACGGTATATTTGCGCTCGATGCGCGGGATGATTAATGACTTATAATAATAATATTATTATTATATTCAACGTTACCACTTTTACAAGTTTATAAATACAATATATAATTTCTTATACGTAAATTCCACTTAACCTAAGATTGTCCTTTTGGCCAGATCCTTAAAACTAGAATATGACGTATTCGTAAAGAAGTCTAAACTGTCCCAGTACCTGTTTACACTTGAAGATATTCTGTTGACAGGGTTAAATAATAAATACCATGTACGACAATGGGGCATGTGCAGGAGAGTTCTACTACGCGTTCGTCGACAAGGAACATGAATTTTAATGTGCTGTAGACATTCAGGACTTTTTATATGATTATTAAGTGTTTTATATGCAAAGCAAATATCATAGTATTCTCTTCTGCGCTGTAAAGGAGCAAGTCCTAAGTAAACCATAGTCTGATCATCATTCAGATAAATTCCATTGAAAGTTTAATCGCGCGTACTTTATAAACTTTTGTTGAACGTTCTCAAGCCTAGCTATATGAAGTAAACAAAACCAAGTGTGTTCTAAGGATTTAAAATCTCTACTTATTCTCTTTATAAACCCCAGCATTTTGTTCGCCCTAGATACAATTATCTCAAGATGATCACAGAAATTTAACTTAGTATCCAGATATACCCCAAGGTCCTTAACAACACTTACTTCACTGACAATTATATTATTTATATTGTATTGAACACGATCAATTTGAATTCTACGTCTGCTAAATCTCATAAAGTTACATTTACTTATATTCAAAGACATCATATTGGCTTGACACCAGTTGTAGACTGAATTGAGGTCATTTTGAAGGTTCATTACATCTTGATAAGAAGCAACCTGGGTAAACACCTTCATGTCGTCAGCGAAAAGCAAGAAATGACAGGACAGCTGTGATCCCAGGTCGTTGATAAACAAAGAAAACAGAAGAGGTCCGAGGTGGGATCCTTGAGGAACACCAGATGTTGTGGGAAATGGGGTTGATATATGTCCATCGACTCTAACCTGCTGTTCTCTATTGGAAAGATATGATTTAATCCAAGAAAAAAGTGAACCCGAGAACCCATAGTTAGCAAGTTTGAATAGTAGAATGGAGTGGTTGACTTTGTCAAAAGCCTTACTGAAATCCGTGTAAATGGCATGAAACTCTTTTCCGTCTTGAAAAGAATTGGTGATAAAGTTTACAAAAAGAAACAGGTTGGTATCAACAGACCTTCCAGGAGTAAATCCATGCTGTTGACTAACAATTATCTGCTGAAACAAATCAGACAATTTGTTCTCAATACACGACTCAAACAACTTCGGGATAGCAGAGAGAAGACTAATGGGTCTGTAGTTGATAATATCATTTTTGTTGCCAGATTTGTGAATCGGACTTACATAAGATAGCTTCCAAGAGTCAGGAAATAATCCAGAGGTAAGGGACTGACGAAAGATAAGAGTCAATGGAAGATATAAACTATGAACATAGCTTTAATACCCTATTAGGTATTCCATCAGGACCTGCAGGTTTGTTGATGTCCACTTCGGACAGAGATTTTTGTACTTCAAGGGCAGTCAAGGTTATATTGTTAACCATATAGGGTACCTGATCAGAGTGACAAGATGGATAACTCTTAGGAGTGATTGAGGGATTAAAGACAGAGGAAAAATGTTTAGCAAACAAGTTAGCTATATCAGCACCATTATCAGCACAATCATCACCAAGAAACATTTTCTTTGGAACAGATCCATCATTAGATTGTGATTTAACAAAATTCCAGAAATATTTAGGATTAGTACTAATGTTACTTTCAGTATTACGAATTAAGCTAAAGTTTTTGTAATCAATAACGGAATAAGTCTGCTTGTACCTTTTGTGGGCTCTTTTCTTTTTAATTATGAAATTCTTGAGGTCCTGCGAAAACCAAGTGGGAAAGCTGTCGCCAGCTGCATTCCGTTTTATAGGCACAAACATATTAAAACAGTCAAAGACTACTGAGTAAAAATTACTTATAGTTAAATCCAAGTTATCATTTAAAACTGAATTCCAGTTAACAGAAAGAAAATGGTTATTAATCAAATCATAATCAGCATTTCTAAAGTCATAGATGTAGGTATTCAAAGGTTCCAGGAAAATTTCATTAAAGTCTAAAATTATTTGTAATGGTGGATGATATGAATCACAACTCACCAAACCATCACACTTCTCAACTGATAGTGGCTCAAAGTTAGAAAAGCACAAATCCAAAATAGAATTGTGATCATTAGGATGGCTATTGTATTGTGATAGGTTTAGATGAGCAGTGGTATCACATAACAGAATTTCTTTTGGAGACCTTACATTACCAGGCACCAAACCTACGAAGTTATCAGCTGATCTCCACATAATTTGAGAGACATTGTAGTCACCAACAACTATAACTCTCTCAAACATTTCACAGGCACTAGCAACAGACCTGAGGTGAGAGTCATAATAACACACTTCCATCGCTGGCGGAATGTAAACACAACCAATACATACGACCGTGTTGCCAAATGACACTGACACCCATGACTGCGAGATCATGTAAGTCATAAGCTTTGTGAACTAAGGTGGTTGAATGTTGAAGACCGGGTAAAGCTTCATTTTGCTTCTTTCTTGTATAAGCTTTTGAAAAATAAAACTCCCTTATACATTTATGAAAAACTACAACTAAGAAATACTATACATAATTGTAGCACTAGATTTTCCAGCCAATATCAAGTGCCCCAACACCATAAAGCTCTTTTCCAGCGCTCTTTTTCATACTTGGGTCCTAAATTTTTAAACACTGAAATGCTTGGGGGGTTTGACAGTATGTCTTTTCTTCAGTTTAAAAAAAATTATAAGATTGAACTGTTAAAAAAATATGTGGATAGATTTCTGTGATTTGTAATCGCATTGTGACTTGTATTGTGATTTACTTATTTACTTTTTTGCACTATACTTTTTTCTTATAATGTGTTTATGTAGTTTGTTATTTGTTTCTTACTCATTTATAATGTATTCCAATGTAATTTGTTTTTGAATACTTGGTTAAGCAAGCAGCTATGCTGAACTTCGCCAAGTATAAAATAAAGGCCTGTTTATTTATTTATTTATTTATTATTTATATCTCCTCAACAGCAGGATTTCCTATGGACAGACGATGAGATTTATATGCATTGCTAACAGCCAACAGAGCACCTCCTCCCCGGTCTTTTGAGCTGTTATCTGTACTTCTGTCGGTACGATAGACCAGGTAGCGAGAATCCAAAAATTCTGAATTATTTATGTCACAGTCTAACCAGGTTTCCGTGAGGGCGATTAATGAATATGATTCAGACAATACTGCACAATAAATGTCTTTCAGCTTTGTTTTAATACCTCTCACATTTTGATAAAAAATGGAAACACGATCTAATGGGCTTGATCCACCTCGCCTTGGTTCTGAAAATTTCCGACAGAATGGTTCTTTAATTGACGTCGAGGACGGAATTCCTTAATTGCAGTGCCTTCCGGCCAAAGATTAGGGTCAAGAAGGCCTTTTAACAGAGATTCTTTAACTCCTATCTTAAACGATGCGACATCGTCGTTCTTATCCAATATAAAGCATTTCACATCTGGTATAAGCAGTTGGTCAACCATGTATTCAGTCACCTATTCAGCAGTCGTGCTTCCGATAATGACATGTGATCCATTTAAGTGTGCCCTGGTGCCAGCCAACCTTTCATGGTTATGCTGAGAGTTGCTGAACTGCCTCACTGCATCCTGTGACTGATCTCTGTTATGAAAATGCTCAGACCTGCCACGGATCTTCACTGTTTCACGAGGTTTCTCTGGACCACTAGTTTTATTTTGACTGGGTGGTAGAATTGGTGGAAGTATTGAGAACTCAGTTTGAGATACAGTTTGATTGGAGGTTACCAGGTTTTTCAGAAGTCTTAGTTCTTTCTCTATGGTAAGAACTCTAAAATTCAAAGCATTGTTTTGACGTTCAAGCTCACTTATTTTCCTTTCATTTGCTACATTTATAGTTGCAATAGTAGCATACTCTGAGGGCTCATCAATAATTTCCCCACTTTTCTGTAGCATACTGGTGAGGTTCTTCATTTCAGTCCTTATATCCTCCTGGTTAACTGAAACGGTGGTCACTGTGTCAACAAGATCAATGATTTTATCCTGTATCGAAGTTGCAACATCATGGGCAGGTGCAAGACTAGCCAACTGGTCACTCAGACCACTGAACTTGTCCTGCATAGAAGTTGCAAGGTTATCAAGCTTCTGGGACATCTTAGATGACAGCTTGCTGTAAAGAGCATTAAAAGCCTCCGATACCATAGATTTCAGATTAGCCGCCCCATTACCCTGCGTTTTTATGGACGCAATGCAGTTATTACAAGCATATAGCATTATGCGGGTCTTCATCTGGGTCACCTGTGCCTCTGAGGTACTAAATTTTGAACACACCAAGCATTCGACATTATTACAGAAGTCGCAGATTATTTTATATTTAAGTTCCTTCTCAGTCAACGCGTTATCACATTTTGAACAGGACATGCTGAATCAGTCTGTTAACACCGGGTATAAGCAACAACAAAACAAACTCTGCTGAAGGCGACAGCGATATAGTGAATCACACCGGTGAAACGCACTGTAGATTTCGTATCTGAATTCAGGAATCTGAAGAATGAGGTTTTTGCTATCCCTTATCACCAACTAGTAAACAGTAATTATATTTAAAATAACAGGATTTTCACAAAACAAAAGGACAATTTGCTATGAAGAAGTAAAGTAGATACGTTTGCGGTTCACCCACTATGACAGTCGCATCACTTTTTAACACCGTGCAAAATTTCAAAATTTAATTACGAAAAATGAGATACTAAAAGCAGAAAAACTTAGGAGCGCTGTACACAACCGAGCCGAATGTTAGCATACTATCAATCAATGATGAAATGAGTTTTAATCATCTCCTGATGATGGTAATATGGATAGCGAAAATTCTGTTTCGGTATTAGGGATAAAACTCTGTTGTTAGTCTCTCAAAGTTGATATTTCTCCAGATATCTTTACGCCTGTTCTGAGACCTGTCAATGAATAGTCATAGGCCTGTTTTTTTTTTGTTAATACAATGGCATTTCTGTACTCGGAACCGAATATTTTATATCAATCTCTATTCAAGGGCAAGGGTTAGATCTATTGTCAGACATAAACTTAATTGTGAACAAGGTCTCTCTCTTTTTGTGCAAATCATCATTAATCCGTTTTACAACCACCTTATCAGAGGCAGTATGCAGAGGAAAACTTTCGTCTGACAAACCAGAGTCTGTATTCCTAGCAATCACAGAAAAAAAAAGTAGCCCTGTCTATACGATCCAGACTATACCTCATGCATGCAGTACCTACTGATGTAATTTTGTCACTTTGCGTTTCCGGGCTACCGGCTTCAGGATCCAAAAATATCCAATTCAAAGTCAGCTTGACTCGTCATTGCAGCTCCGAAAGTCATTCCCTTGTGTATTCTGTCATTGTAACATACTAATGGTATGATAAAATGGAAAATAAAACTAATCGGGAATCTTTCTGAGATATTTATTATAGTGCAACAGAAGAGTTAAATAGAAAATATAATGCCGTGATTTGCCATTGTAGAATCAATTTGGTAGTTTATACTTTTACATCCCCAGAAGGGTTGCAAGGTAGCAAATCGTGATTATCGATATAAATTGTTACCTATTCCTATTACTCTACTTCAATTTTGCCTAGAATTTCTGTATAGGCCTCTTCAAGTTTGGTCCCAGAGTGTAATTGCACAAGTGCTAACTTAGTGACCCCAAAGAAGCTGAAAAATCTAAAAGAACTTGAAAATACTTAATCAATTTGTTAGTTTTAGTGAACAAATGATTAAGGATGAGGGTTTAAATTGAAATTATCCCTTTTTTGTATCTATATTTTTCTCTTATGTTTGCCCAGATGGAAGCAGAGTTGAGAGAGGACAAATTTGATATGGAAATATTGATTCCAGTGGCGCACTTTTAATTTACTGATTATATGTACTAAAAATAGTATTTTTAGATTTGAATAAGATGTCAGTTTGCCAAAAAAGCTTCTTTCTTTTAATTTTTAGTAGCAGAATAGTTTCAAACCCTTTTACAGAACTAAGGTTTCAAGCAGCGATGCTTAACTAATGAAATATATTTTTGCAGGTGGAAGCTGATAGTGGGGATGAATTTCTAGAAATAAGCATAGGAGAATCTCAAAAAGTTGGGGACGGAATGGGCGCTTATGTCGCTTACAGAATCACCACCAGAACAAATATGCGTCTTTTTAAAAGAAAGGAGTTTGCTGTCACAAGAAGATTCAGTGACTTCTTGGGTCTTCATGATAAACTTACAGAAAAGTACTTGAAAGTTGGAAGGATTATACCTCCTGCTCCAGAGAAAAGTGTCATAGGTACTTAGATCTCCTTTGGCCACAATTTTGTTTTTGTATTTTTAATGTATCACTTGAAAAAAAGGAAGTTTGGTGTTTAACTGCCATCTCACATCTTACGGAACTGTAAATCGAAATAATTAAATGAGTCCTTGTTTTGAGTAAAGCATTCAGTGTAGAATAACTGGATACTTTTTAGACTGATTACAATGAAATGAAACTGATTAAGCACTTTGACCAAGGTCTATTCTGGACTGGAATTTGGAGCCAAATATAAATAACAATATTTATTCCATCAATTGATACAAGCTTATTATTCCTTAATGTTTAAAAATATATCTTAATCCCTCTACTAAAAATAAAACATAATATGTGCTAATGTGTTCTTTGAATTTTCCTATTTAGGCATGACAAAAATCAAGATGGGCAGCAGCACAGAAACTGCTCAAAATAATGGCAGTGAATTTGTTGAAAGGAGGAGAGCTGCTTTAGAACGATATTTACGGCGAACCTCACAACATCCTGTCCTTATTGTGGACCCTGACTTTAGGGAATTTCTAGAATATGGTGAGTTACATTTTATGGTTATTTCGCGTTTTTATTTTTATTAATTTTTTAGCATTTTCTTCAGCATCCTTGCTAATCATCGGCAACATCGTCAATGTGGGAGATTATTTACGTCGTGAATGTTCGGTCTGTTTTGTGTATTATGGTGTGGAAAATTTAAAATTACAACAGATATTGAGTGTTAATAGTCCTTTTTATTAGTGTTAGGCAGCGTCTGAAACGGTGTTTTTGCCAATAAATTAAAGCATCACAAACGTGGAAAACAACATATATTTCAGGTTCGACGTTGCCACTTCCTCTGTAGAAAATTCTTAGAAGCGGTGAGTTTCGGCAAAATGGATTGTTATAAATGCAAAAGTGAATGCATCGCAAAGGAAGAGAAGGGTCAACTCTTCGGATTCCCCTGCGATTATTGTAGAAGGGTGATATGTGCGAGTTGTGCTGGTATTAGTTTTACAGAAGATCGAGTTTTGGTATTGAAATCAAGATCATTGTTTCATTTTTGCCCAGAATGTGCGGAAAAATGGGTCGAAAATATGTTAACAATTAATCAGAAGGTCACTGCTCTGGAGGAAAAGATGAAGAAAGTGGAATATAGCTGTCAACCTAATGAGATTGAAGAAAGAGTTAAGCGTGTTGAAGTTGAACTTAAAAAGAATAAACAAGTGAAGCCAGACGAGCGTTTTGTGGAGCTTAAGAAAAAAGTTAAGGCTATTGAAGATCACATTGAATTAAATGAGCCTAAAAGAACTGAGGCAGGACGGCTAAAGTATCTTGAAACCACGTTGGCAAAACCTTGTCAGAGGCATTGAGTGGTTACAAGAAGAAAATTTTTAATCAGATTGACACCTTGACAGTAAGAATAAGCGAAGGCAACTCTCAAATTGTGAAGCTTTTTTCGTGTAAAACAGGAAAATTTGGGACCCTCAAACATAGAAAAGATTAGTAAAGTAACTTCGCAAGATGTAGGAAATGCCGTAATGGAAGCTGCTGCTAAAGGTACACTGGACAAGTACATCAACTTGACTAATGATATATCTGCGGTATCTCGACCAAGTGATCAATTGTTCATGCCAAAAGAATCATCAAAAAAAATGATAAAGGGTTCAAATAAAAATATTACAACATTATCAGCAGCGGATGAATTTAAGGTATTTTACATAGGTAACCTAAACCTGGAGTCAACTGCAGAGAAATTAAAATCATACTTGCATGAACACAAAATTCCAGTTCTGTCCTGTGACAAGATTGTGCCGAGGCAGGGGACTACACCAACTCCTTTGGCCTACAAGGTCTCTGTAAATCCACAGCTTGAAGAAGATATCCTTAACTCCAACATGTGGCTAGAAAATGTTACGGTAAAACCTTTTACTTTTCGGAGGCAGCAGGGAAGGTATGAAGGAAAAAATTTTCATCGGCGCGGACCACGGGCATGGTCTCGCCGATAGCGTCCCAACACGAGTGCCAACAGCAGAATGTTTCACGAGGTAGCCCAACTATAGCCGAGAAAATGGTTACAGATGACTTCATTGCAATACCGTTTAACCCTCAGAGGCCTGGATCTAAGTTTAAGGACACGTTAAATATAATTCATATAAATCCCTGGTCCATATGTAATAAGTATTCGGATATTCAGTGTTTTATTGAGAATTCCAATTATGACATAATCTCAATATCTGAAACATGGCTTAACAGCAATCTGCTGTCTGAGTCTTATGCTGTTAAAAATTTTAAATTATATAGAAAAGATAGGGATGGCAGAGGGGGAGGAGTTGCAATGTATGTAAGTAGTAAACTAAAAATAAACCTTATTGATATACCAGCTGTTGATAGCAGAATTGACCAGCTATGGCTGAGTTTTAGATATAATAAGCAATCCATAACGGTGGGAGTAGTTTATAGGCCACCCTCAGTGGCATACACCGAGCTAAAATGCTTATACGATGTCATTCCGTAGGTCATTTGTACCTGTGATGTGGTTGTTTGTACAGGAGATTTTAATATAAATATCTTAAACAGTAGCTCCGTAGAATGTAAATTTTTAAATGATATTTTTAATTGTTTTAACTTAACTCAAATAGTTGATAAGCCTACCAGAATTACACCATACAATGAAACCTTAATTGATCTCATTATTGTAAATAACATAAGTCTAGTCGTAGATCATGGTGTTTTACCATGTGATCCAATACAAATGAGGCAGTTTTTTGTAAAATAGAATGTGATAAGTCAAAAACCAAAAGGGTTGCGATAAGAAGCAGAGAGGCTGGTCAATTCTGATTGATTCGAATTTAGGAGTTGTTTGGAACAAATTGACTGGCATGACCTTTACATGACTAATGATGTTAATTCTACGGTACAAATGTTTAATGACGGATTGTTAGGTTTATTCGACGTGTTTTGTCCTCTTAAACCAATGAAACTGGGAGACCCCAGACCATTTTGGTTAACTTACAATTTGAAAAAAAATATTAAAATGAAGCATAAAGCTTTTAGAAAGTATATATCTTTAAAAACACCAGCTAGCAGAGAATATTACATTGAATTAAAAAACTATGTAACTATGGCCTTGAAATCAGAAAAGAGGGCATATTTTACCAGTGAAATAAATAAATGCAAAGGTTCAACTAAAGAATTTTGCAAAAATATATCAAATTGGAGGATTATTAATAATGAGTCTGTTGAAATTCCGCATAGCATCAAAGAACCAAATATTATTAATAATCATTTCATAGACAATGTGCCCCAGGTACAGGTTGACCCAATGGTTGTAAATGACTTTCTCAGTTCATCAATTGACTGTGAACCCTTTACATTTCGGCTTGTAACTGAATGTGAGGTGTTAAGAGTTCTGAACGGTATCAAAAGCAATGCAGTTGATGTCGACGAAATATCTATAAGAATGTTAAAAGCTTGCATTCCATATTGCCTAAAACCACTAGTAAACATTATGAATTCATCACTTACAGCTCGTATTGTGCCTGATATTTGGAAGAAGGCCCTCATAACGCCTGTCCCTAAAGTGAACAATCCTGCCACTGTCAGCGAACTGAGCAGTGGCGGCTCGTGACAGTTTAGTGAGGTAGGGCCAAATCTTGATCTAATATTATCATTTCAAATGTCAAAAAAGTTTTAAATCTAGGGGAATTAAAAACTTACCAAAACTGTGTGGAGATATCAATATTTCAGGTCACGGGCAAAATACAATTTTTCCAATCAATTTTTAATATGATCTTTAAGGGTTTTGTCTAATTCTGAGCTTAAATTTATTAATTCCCGAAATATGCCTTTATTTTGTGAGGTCTCTTTTTCATCATGGCCTCTGAGGTCTATCTCAAGTGCACCACAAAAACGAACGCAGTTTATAATTTGATTTAACACATATTTATTTTTATCAACTTGCTTGTTTTGTTCAATTAGTTGGTTACGATATACAGAGTTTAACTGAGTTTTAATATTAATTTTACCAACGCATGGAAAAATTCAAAATATTGTTCATGTGTACCTTTGATTTTTCCCAGACATGGAAAGATCATCTGTTCCTTTTTGAGACCAAGTTTCCTCTCCTCCAAATAAAACACACACAAAACCAAATAGTCGCATAGATTCATAACACCCCCACACCCAAATATTTTTTGCATAAATATTTCGTTTAAATTTACGCGAACGTACTTTTTGCCCACCTTGGGTTTTTTCAATGTTTAAATTGGGCAACGGTCGTCCTAACTCCTTAATTTCAATTTATTGTTCCAAAGTTAAACTGGAAAATGCATTATTTAAAATTTAAAAACTAATTTTATTCATTATTTTTAATAGATAAAAAAAAGAGTCCGATTTGTCCGATAAAACACCAATAAGTCCGAAAGCGCCAGCCCACGACTGTAAGAACAAATTAATACTTTATCGTACCGATATCGATAATAGCCATAAACCCATAATAACCCCAAGAATGATAAACTATTCTAAAAATTCAGTAATAATCCGTCAACCCGTAACGTAATTAGTGCCACAGTTTTGCCAGTCAAAACAAGAACACGTGCGTTTTGTTATGAACGATTCTTATTGGTTGGGAGCCTGGCCCAAAATTATTTAGTTTGCTGTAGCTTTACCACATTATTTTCAAGGCCATTTCCTATCGTTATTCGATGTAAGCGCATAGATACTGGGCCTGGCGCGACAACTACGTGTCTGATTTCAATTGCTCTGATTGAGCATAATCGAATATTTCGGGTATTGCGACTTGCGACCGGCTACGTTCCATTTTTATTTTTTGTTTGCTTTAAATGTTATATCCAAAAAAATATACACATTTTTGTTGGCACTGAAAATAAGTGATCAGATTATCAGTTTTAAATTTGAATTGGTAGGGCCATGGCACCGTGGCTCTACCCCAAGAACCGCCACTGGAACTGAGACCAATTAGTATTTTGCCAACGGCATCTAAGTTGTTGGAAAAAAATTGTAAAAGCTCAGGTACTAGCTTATCTCTCGCCCAAATCAATTATACCAAAGTATCAGTCAGGCTTCAGGGCCAATCATAGCTGTGCAACTGCACTGTTAAAGATTACCACTGATATTGCAGTGTCTTTTGATAGGGGTTACTGTTGTCCAATGGTACTAATAGATATGACTAAAGCTTTCGATACTCTGAATACCGATCTATTGTTGGCAAAACTAACTTATTACAACATGACAGCAAACGGTTGGTTTGGCAGTTATCTTCATGATAGGAAACAGGCGGTTAGACTTACTGATGATAATGGAGTTGTGGGGATGTATGACTGGAGACCTGTGTGCCTCAGGGCTCTGTCCTTGGGCCGCTTCTTTTCACGGTTTTCACGTCGGATTTAGTTCGGCACATAGAACATTGCGGGTACCATATGTATGCGGACGATTTGCAGATTTATTTGCCGACACCTGCAGGTGACCTGCATATCGCGTTGAAGTTGATTAATAGTGACCTGGAGTGTATCTCTGTATGGGTCAATAAGAACTCTCTTTTTATTAATCCTGGTAAGACGCAGGCAATTCTCTTCTCAAGAAATGAAATAAGTATTAATATTCTGACGCCTTTAAAATTAAAAGTATATAACACTGAGATAGAATGGGCAGGAGAGGTGAAAAACCTTGGGTTGTGTATGGACACCAGGCTACAATTTGATACCCATATTAATAATATATGTCAGAAATCTTATTATAGGCTAAAACTATTGTATGAATACAAGAATATTTTGCCGCAAAGCACAAAAAAAAATCTTACTGAAAGTCTGGTACTCAGTATAGCTTCCTATCTTAATATTGTATATGGCCCATTTCTAACAGAGTTTAACAGGTACAAAATTCAAAAAATACAAAATTCTTTTGTGCGTTTTACCTAGGATCTATCACGTAGGGACCATGTTAGTCAGCATGTGAAGGAAGTTTATAGTTTGAATATGGCTCAGAGGCGATATGTGGGCATGGGCTGTTTGGTGCATAAATTGATAAATATCAGCGAACCAACTTATTTATCGGAAATTTTAGTCCAAACAGGAGACGCTCATTCAGTGAATATACGACACAAAAATACTTTATCTAATCCCCAGCAGGGCACTGAATTTTTCAAGGCGCCTTTTCTGTAGACCGCAGCTCATGTTTACAATAGCCTGCCTGATAACATTAAAGTACTAAGTCCATCTGCGTTTAAGCATAAAGTAAAGGGATTTGTATCGGAGAGGCTTGTTTCATTGTGATGTGTTTTAATTTTAATATTTGTAATGTGTAATTTTCCCTAATCTAATTTAATTTAGTTTCTTGTTTATAAGCGGTGGTTATGAAAATACGCCTGGCGGTACTTTCCACCTTTGTATGTAGTAAATTTTAAGTGTTGATGCATACAATAAATATATATTTTTTTCTTCTGTTAGTTGCGCCCCCACAGCCGCTCGGCAAATACAAATATATTTAAGAATAACCAACAGAAACTAGCCGAAGACATGACCGAAATCCAAAAAAAAAAAATGAAAATAAAAGCGCGAAACAATCAAAACTAATCCAAGCGGCTAAATGTAGGAGACCCGATCGCTCTAATGTAGGAGGAAACATGAATATCAATTTAGGTACAATTCCTGACTTGTAGAGACGATCAATCGCTGTCACGTAGGAGGAAATGTAAAAATGCAGATGGTTGTGGGAGTATACTTAAAGCTGTAGTAGTACAGTTAATGCACTTTACAAATCATCAGCAGGCTTAAAGGACCATAGGTTTCCTGCTATGATATTCTACTATTGAAAATGTATATACTTAAAACATGATTATGTATTGCCTTCAAGGTTTACAGAAAAACGGTAAATATGATTTTTGTTTTTTAGATGTGGAATTGCCTAAAGCTACAAGCACTTCGGCGCTAAGCAGTGCTGGAGTCATGAGATTATTTAATAAAGTGGGAGAAACGGTCAACAAAATCACTTATAAAATGGATGAAACAGACCCAGTAAGTATAGAAAGATATTTAAACTCTTATGCATCGCTGTCGCCTCCGAGTCAATTACTTTATTATGTTTAATTTTTATTGACTTTTAAGTACTGACAGATTATATAAATAAACAAGACACCAATAAAAACAAAATAGCGTGGATCATGTAGATGCACAGATTAATAACATAACACAAATTGATATTCAACAAAACATATTTCTCTGAAACACATAAATAGTAACATTGAAAATATCATAGGTAGGAAAAGATATATTTTAGATCCCATAAGTAGTTGTATTTGAACAATGGTAGGATGACAAAATACCTAACCTAAATATTTAACAGCACAAATATTTTTGTTTGTTTGATTTTAGTGGTTTGAAGAAAAGCTCGCCCATATTGAAGGATTGGAAACACAGCTTCGTAAACTTCATGTCAATGTAGAAGCAATGGTCACTTATAGGAAAGAATTAGCCAATTTAACGAATGGGGTGTCCAGATCTGCGGCAATGTTAAGTTCATGCGAAGACCATAATTCATTGTCTAGGGCACTTACCCATCTTGCGGATACCGAAGAAAAGGTAACGTACCGTTGTAATGTAACCCTTTTTCTTATTTTATGACGTGCTCTTATAAAAATTGTTGATGACTTCAAACTAAAATCATTCTTTTTTTAGGTTGAATCTCTTCATTTAGATCAAGCGAATACTGATTTCTATATCCTGTGTGAACTGCTAAAAGACTACATAGGTCTCCTAGGAGCAGTGAGGGATGCCTTCCATGAACGTACAAAACTCTTCCAGCACTGGCAGCATTCCCAACAAATGCTGGCAAAAAAGCGAGAAGCGAAAGCTAAATTTGAGCTTCAAAACCGTACAGATAAGTTAGACCAGGCAAATGCTGAAGTTATTGAGGTAGGTAGTCTGTAAATCCCATGTCTAGTAGATTTATTCTCTTAGTCAGATTCTAGAGATATGAAAACATAAAATAATTTTAGCATTCATATTAACGTATAGAGTAGTTACTTTGTGACCAAATGACATTACCATGCTCTTAGGCAACACTAAAGTGAAAAATAGATCTTTACAGAGTACTTGGTATGGCTGAGTATTCGATCGATTTTCTCCATTTAGCCGCGTTATAGCACTACTCGGCCTCGAATAAATACAAGAAGTTACTTATATAATTAATAATAATAATAATAACCTTTATTGTCTAACAGGTAATGAAATTCCATTTACAAGAGAATTAATGACAAAAAGTTAAAACTAAATTATAAATAACAATACTATAAAATAACACATATATACATATTTTTATACATTAAATTAGAAATTTATTTTTGAGTTTTGGTAATCTGCGCTGGTGAACGTCCGAAAATATCAATGTCGCCACACGATGTATTAAACAAGATCATTCCTCTATAGACTGGAGCTTTAAATAAAAAGTTTGTGTTTGGAGTTGCTAAGAAAAACGGGGAATTCTGGTAGTTCGTGATGGCACGTAAAATTGAATTTGCGTTAGTAAATCGGAGCAATCGAGAGAAGCTGTACAGATTTTGCTGATAAATTGCGTTAGTAAAAAAGTTCTGCGGTTTAACAAAGACCGGACCTGGAATCTCTGCAAAAGAAGAAGCTGATCACTGCCTCTGGGTGGATACATTCCATCACACTTAAAGGCAAGAAACTTTAAAAATTTTCTCTGAATGCTCTTCAATTGAGCCACATATCGGTCATAAGCTGGGTTGAAAATAATTGCTCCATATTCGAGTTTCGATCATATATAGCTAGTGAAAAGTGTTTTCATCGCTTGTTTGCTAGAGAAGTCCTTTGAATTGCGTATGATAAAGTCAAGCATCTTTGTTGCACTGTTGCAGATAGAGTCTATATGGGGAGCAAAAGTGAGTCATATATTACACCAAGATCTGTGAAAGTAGAACATCTAGTGACAATTGATTCACCTAATTTATAATCAAAATCAATAGAAGTTTGCGTGTTTGTCAAGGTCATAGTTAGACATTTACCGATATTCAAAGGGAGATTATTCAGCTTGCACCATTGTTCGATTGCTCTTAAATCTGCCTGCAGGGCATAACAATCATCGAGAGAATGCACAACTTTAAAGACTTTCAGGTCATCTGCAAACAATAGTACATTACTTGAGATTTTATTGCATATTGTCATAAAAAGAAGAAAGATCAATTGTGCTAGATTACTGCCCTGAGGTGCTCCGCTAGTTGCATTCATTCATTCATTCAATAGAGCTTTACTGTCATAAATTTACAATTTAATTGACAAAGCAAAGTCTTATGCAAAGATCTCGAAGATATAGGCCAAAGCAACTTATTTGAAAAATTTACAGTAAAGATACTTCTATAAAATAAAAGTTACTTAACTATATTACATG
The DNA here is from genome assembly GCA_016904865.1 of Pissodes strobi. Lineage (NCBI taxonomy): Eukaryota > Metazoa > Arthropoda > Insecta > Coleoptera > Curculionidae > Pissodes > Pissodes strobi. The sequence goes on along the minus strand of MU184863.1, from coordinate 80,693 downwards.
GTTTCAAAAGAATGTTAGTCTATCCAAGTCAACCCTAAACTATTAATAATTGGACAACAACTACAGACGTGTTAATACTAGATGAGTAAAATAATTAAAACAAAAATAATAAAATTTTGTATAAAACAGATTTACATGTCAGATGGGATGGGGTTAAAAAATTAACACATAAAATTAACAAACAAAATAAAAGGAACCGAAATATTCTAAAGTAACATTTGGTCTTGATAATGCTGAAAGTTCGCTTAAAACCGATGATTCAAGTACTCGTCCACGGTATAGAAAGCGCACTCAGCCAATAGATCACGACATTTAACCCTAAACCTTTTTAAATTAGGTTTAAGTTTTATGTCTTGTGGCAAATGATTATAAAATTTAATCCCACTGGACCACAGCAAAGTGTGGTATTGGAAGTCTGATATTGTTACCCTGACGAGTCAGATGAATGCCTTGATTGGGAGAGAACCTCGACAAGTGTTTTTTTTTTTATCAAGCATACAGTTTCAAGAACATACAGACAAGGGAGCGTTAGTATACTGTTTTGTATAAAAAGTGGTCTGCAACTGGTTCTTGGAGGGACCTGGCACAGAAAACGAAATGCTCTCTTTTGCATGATAAAAACCTGCTGAAACAAACACGGCACGGTAAGCCGTACCGAAGGTGTGATTTCACCAGGGCAAAGTATGTATCTATTTGTCTGCCCAGTTCCAAGGAAGTGATTCGCACGCAGTATGCGCCAGACGCAAGTTTCCTTGTAAGTTGCGAAATGTGGCAATCAAACTTTAAGTTTGAATCAATACTGAGACCTAGAAACTTAACGTTAGAGGTACTATCCACTATATGGTGTCCAATGGCAATCTCTTGAAGTGTAAGATTCTTAAACGTAACAATGTGGGTCTTGGAGATATTGAAACATAAACGATTAGCATTACACCATGTCATCACCTTCGACAGGTCAGAATTAGTTCGGGAGTTGAGCCTCCAAACATCAGTGTCTCTCCACAAGATTGTGGTGTCATCTGCAAAAACAGTGAAATAGCTCGTAATGTCGAGTCGCATCAGATCGTTGATGTATTGGAATGGATGGGTCACAAAACTGACCCCTGGGGCACTCCGCAAGTTATAGGTCTCGCATTAGATACATCCTCCCCAACAGAAACATACTGAATACGACCCGACAGGTAGGATTTGATCCACTTCAGTGCCCCCCCCCCCAAAGCCGCCGACAGAAAGCTTCCTCAGCAGTATTTCTACGCAGTCGAATGCTTGCGGTGTCAGAAAACACTGCCGCAGACGCCTCACCCCTGTTTAGACCAGCCAACAGTTCCTGTACGAAAAAGAAAATTGCATCCGAAGTATTTTTTTTTATTGCAATCCAAATTGTTTAATGTTAATAGTGTGATCGGCCTCTAAGAAATTGACCATTAACAAGCAGTTCTATTACTTTAGAGAGGGTAGACAAGAGTGAAACTGGGCGAAAGTTAGAAGGATCACTAAAGTCGCCTCCCTTGTGAATGGGAATTCACGGACTTCAAACAGTCTGGAAAATAGCCTGATTCAAAAGAGGAATTAATAGATTTAGCAAAGGCCACGAATGCTTCATGAGGAACTTCCTGGAGAATCCGCAGACAGCCCATCCTCACCCGCGAAGGAATTGTTTTTGATGACAGAGAGAATGCTTTTTATCTCCTGTGGGTCCGTTGGAGATAGAAAGAAAGAGTTCGACACACGCAAATTGGATATGACAAACGATCGACGGGCGTGTTTAAATGTTTGGTAAGATTTGAGGCAACAGAAGAGTAGAACTCATTTAAATCATTAGGATGCAGTTTAGATTCTTGATGTTTCAATCCTCCAAGTTTCACGATGTTTACTTTTTGCGTTATTCAATCTGGAGGAGTAAAATAATTCTTTTGACCTTTTTAAGACACTTTTGTAAATTTTGAGGTATGCATAATAAAGCTGCACCAGGAATGGTTGAGAGGCAAAGTGTTTTCGAAGAGGATTAAGACACCGTAAGTTTTCCGCAGACACACGCATACCATTTGTAATCCACCGTTTCTTAGTTTTGGGTTTGATAGTACGAAATTGGAAAGACATATTAAACGCTTCACATATTTTTGTATAGAAGAGAGTAAGAGTGTTGCCATTTTGCTGCCAATCAATGGAGTGGGAAGTATGTTTGAAAGAGTCAAAATTACGACGACTCATGATTCTCTTACGTACTGTTTTTTTTTTAAGTTTAGCTGATTCTATAGGAAGTTGCGCCATAACGGCATGGTGGTCTGAAAGAGCAGCATCGATGACTCTACAATTCACCTCCTCCTGTAAGTTTGAGCAGATATAGTCGATGGTCGTTGATGAATTAGCTGTTACACGGGTGGATTCGGTAACATGCATTAACAAGTTGTAGGAGCTTAGCATACTAGAAAGCACGCATGCAACTCTACTGTCTGCATCCTCGAAATCAACGTTTAAATCGCCTGCCAAAATTAGTCGCGATTTGGTAGGGAATCTTGATAATAATAGTTCCAATCTAACTAAAAAATTTTCTACACATGTATTCGGAGAGTGATACAAGCATACAATATATAGGTTGTTCTTTTGTGAATATACAACAGAAAACTCAAATTCTCTCTCAACCAACAACTCATCTAGTTTATCCAAGGCCTTGAAATCTAGGCCGACCAATAAGTTTTCGTTAATGAGGGTAATTGTACCTCCATTTTTATAATTTTTTCGACAGAATTTTGAAATATCTTGATAGCCAGGTACCATAAAAGGCTCAGCATCATCAAGCCAGTGTTCAGTCAATAACACAATCTCTGGAAAATTTATTGTATCGAAGAAAACCTCAAGATTGTCAATTTTATTCCTAGCAGACTGAATGTTTAGCAGCATTAAAGCAATGCTCAAGTCATGTTTCCTTAAACTAAAAAAGGACCATTGTCACGAATATTATCAGGGAAAGAATTTATGGTTAAGTCAGTCAAGTTAACAGTAGATAAGTCAGTTAAGTCAACAGTATCATGTATTAAATTTATGCTCTCTGTATAATTAATGCAAGCCAATGAAAAATTATGCTTCATTCTACAACTCGACTTGACAAAGAACGACAAATTTTTACAGAGTGATTTCTTTGATAATCCATATCTACCATTTGCAATAGTGTTATCTAAAATACTAATGGATGTGCTCCTGCACTTAATCGTCTGGTCGCAGAATGACACGTATCTAAAATATTCATAGCTGTTCGTTGTTGAATATGTCAATGAGAAAATCATACTTGTGTACTTTCCGATCGAAAATAGTTTTTTTAAGTGAAGATTACTGAAATTAATAATAGAAGTCAAATTTAAACAGATAATGACACTGTCGTTAGAGTTGAAGTTAGTAGTTAGCTCCGAAATACGATTTGCCATTTGTGGTAAGTATAGAAATCCCTGGTTGACATTCTCCATAAGTTGAATACTTCTTATTGTCCAAGTGGTTTAATAGCTCCAGAATTACACCTCAGGCACTTTTCTCTCCGAACACCAGTCATGATATTCTCTGTACTGACGGGAACTGATTTCGACAACGAGTGAACCATGGACTGATTTAAAGGTAGTATGGTGTCTTGCCCTTGAGAAGAATCTGCGACAGACAGCTCATCGTATAAAGGGCATGTGGCGTTACTGTCTCCAGAGTGCGATATTGGAAAAGTGCTTGAGCGAGTTGTTTTGAGGCTCTCTAACTCGTTTGACAAGAACTTATTTTCGTGATCAAGGGTCTCGATACTTGTGAGCATTTAAAATTTTAAGTTCTGCCAGCGATTCCGACGTTTTCTGTAGCATTCTTCTATTAGCCTCATATTTTTCCTCGATATTGCGTAGCTCGGCTAAGCTTGCCTCAACCTCCTGTAAGTAGTTGGAGGTTTGAGAGGCAATATCTTGGGAGAAGTTACCTTGGAAGTATGTTTGTGTGTCTACCGAAGATTGGCTTTTCTGTGTGTTATGGTTAACTTTTTTAAAATCAGCTAACTGCTTCTTTAGAAAATTATTCTCATTGACTAACTCGCATTCCAAGGATTGCGCCTCCTCAAGAAAAGTTTGATTATCTTTCCTAAGTTCGTCCTATGTGGTTGGTTTTGTTACTGAGTTCCTCTCTTAGCTCTCTCAAAGTCTCGCTAAAACCTGAGATTACATCTGAATCAGATGTATTCGAACGCTCCAAGCAGTCTACTGAGCACAAGATTAAATTGTCTTGAATAACTTTAACTCCTCTACGCCTTTGAAGGCAGCTTTTGTGATATATACCATAACATTGTACACATACACAATTGTTTTTAGCCTTAGTTTTGCAGCACTTGAAAGCTAATGCCATTTTTCGATATTTAGGCTTCTTTAAAATCCGACTCTTAACTCTTAAGTGTGACACGTAGATGTTGGTGCAACGGGCCAGAAACCTTGAAAGCTAATGCCATTTTTCGATATTTAGGCTTCTTTAAAATCCGACTCTTAACTCTTAAGTGTGACAGGTAGATGTTGGTGCAACGGGCCAGAAACAATATAATAACAAACCGCTAGTAAAATCCCAAAACAAACAAACATGAATGAAGATTAATGTTCCACAAAAAAGTTCAATTTTATTCGAATTCAATAAACGTAGATAAGAGAACCGAGCGAGTCACTTATAATTTTTTTTCCAACAGTAGCATTTAAAAAAAAACTGTATTAGTGCTAAATAGCTATTATTTTACTCTCGGCTTTACTAGTCTCTGCCTCACCAATCTTCTTAAATTTTTTAGAACAGATACACAAGACACTAATTAACAACTCGTACAAATTTAAGCTTTTATGGTTTACTTTATCACACAAAAAATTGACTTTAAACAAGAGTACATAAAAATGTGGGCGACAGTGTTTTGCGTTACTAGTGCCTGGAATTTATTTGATTGATGTCCCCAAACTTCAACATATTGAACTCTATTACTCAAATATGACTTAAAAACATGGTAAGGTCGGAACTAAACCCCATTAGGTTAATTTTTTGGAGGAAAATATTATGGTCGATCCTATCGAAGGCCTTCGAAATGTCCGTGTAAAGTGCATCAACTTGAAGTCTGTCATTAAGAGCGCGACCTACGTATTGGGAAAAGAATGCCAAATTAACTAATTTTTTTTTGCCCTGTCCGCATTTTTCTCCTTGATCATGCTCGTTAAGGAGCAATCCAAATTATTTGAATGGATTTCCGACTATTCCTTTGAAATGAAAAATAATTACCAGGAGACTAGTGACCTTAGAATTCCATCACATGGATCTGCCTTTTTCAAAAAAAGGATTTTTTATCCGATCGGACGAAAACGACACCTTTCCAATGTGTTTTATCACCGCAAAAGTCATGATTCCAGTATATTGTATTCGTTGCTTGGCAACATGCAATAACTGTACAAGAATAGAAAATAACAGTCCGGGAATATAACATTCCCGTCCTAGGCCGGGAATGTAACATTTCTGTCATATTCAAACGCCTTGTTTGTCAGATCTCACGTCTATCAAAAGTAACATTTAGCTGTAGTTTCCGTAGCTACGTAATAAACTTCAAGCTCGCTCGATTCAAAACTTGATATTATGTTGTTTAAATTTAAAACACCGTTTTTATTTAGAGTAATATTTGGCTCTATTTATATAAGTACGTATTTTAATTAATTTCGATCGGATAAAAAATAGTATGTGCAACTCGTAGGAAAAGCACATTCCTGGACTCCTGTGTTGCTGGCCTCGGCTGCGCCTCGTCCAGCAACTATATACCACAGTCGTCCAGGAATGTTTTGCTTTTCCACCTAGTTACACAACATACTATTGCGTACATAACAATATTAATAGTGTTTCTGTATTTAAGAAGAAATCTGTGTTGGTTCCTTCAGCCTTCGGAACAAATATTTTTATTCATTTTTTCATTTTCATATGTAGTTTGCCTCTGCCATTCTGTATATTTGAATCTAACTGTATTTATTTATGTTTGTACTAATATGTCTTTTAATAATTTCTAGTTTATTATAATGAGATGAAAAGCTTTCAATTATCATCTTTTATCAAGCTTTACCAAAAAATCTTAGTGTTAACCCGTAACCAATCCACTTTTAACGTAGAGTTTTTGTGATGAGAAAAAGCAATACCAAATTTTATCTCCACTCAAATGAGGATAGCCCAGAACTATCTTCTTATACCAGGTTTTAAGACACTTTCCATTGACGTCCTTTTGTGATTACTGCATCATTTTGTTGGCAATAAACACGATACACTCACAACGGTATGTTCTTGCGCATGGTTGCTCGGTCACGCTCGCCACCGTGACGTCACGTGGCAGACAAACTTCTCAGCCAGGCATATTAACAGCATGTAAATTAAATGCATTATTGCAGTTTTAAGGCATGCGATTGGTTTTTAAAGCATGTATTGGTTTCTCTGTGGCATTAATAATGCACAATTAATATATTATATACTTACATTTATTTATAAATTATACGAGTACACAATCATATTATTATATCACCTGTCACAGAAAGTTTTATATCTCTTTAAAAGGAATAGTTAGAAATAGTAACAGTAATATCAATGGTTATAGTTAGTTTATGTTTTGGAGTAGATATAATAAATAGAATAGAACGAAGTAATAGAAATGGGTTTTTTGTTTACGCATAGAAACATTTTGATACAAAGTTAAAAGGTAACATTTATATTAGTTTATACAATTTTATTATCAGTAATTGAACAAGTTAATAAAACAAATATTAGGATATTGATGCAGTTTATCCATACTTATACTAAAACATTTTCACAATAATTATGTACCTAATAATACAACAAAAATTCCTTTCAAGCTAAATGGATTGAACATATTCGTGCTAAAATATTTCAAGATAACAATAAAAAAAAAGAAATCTGGGATATAATTTTTTTTTCACGCAAAAATAGTATTTTCCTGAAATAATAGCATACATTTGCTATAAAAATCAACTAATAACACGATCCTCTCTGATTGTTTAAAAATTTTCCGGGTGTATAGATACGAAGATTATAACACACATAGATAGAAAAGAGTTCTCAAACTGAGGGAATTGACGTTATTCCAAGAGCATATTGACTTTGATATGTGGCAAAAGAATATTACTTTGTGTGGAGAGAAGAATTTCTTCACCTGAGGAAAGAGTTCTCAAACTGAGGGAATTGACGTTATTCCAAGAGCATATTGACTTTCACATGTGGCGAGAGAATATTATTTTGTGTGAATGCATCAAATATTTTGGAAGGTTTATTTTGTCTTCTCTTCGACAAACATTTACCCATTGTTTTGACAAATTAATGTCCTTAGGGAACCTAAAATACTTAATATTTGTAGCTTTTGTAACTCTGCTGTAATTCTTACAAGTAGCCACGGCACAGTTAAACATTTCGGTGTAGCACCTTGTATAGAATAAAATGATATTCAAGTTCAAATCCACAACGAAAAGTAACATACAGTAAAATCCCGGCAATACTTTTTATTCTTAGATAAAATATAAATATTGAAAATTGCGAAAGAACATTTATGTAATACGTGAGTGTTTACGGAACACAGCGTAATGAACTCGCGCGCTGTCTGCCATGATACGTCATATGCGCGAGAGACTCAAATCGTGTCGAACGAGGAGCATACCGTTGTGAGTGTATCGTGGCAATAAAGAATATTATTAGGGGAGAGTCGGGTAGCACCGGACACCTTAAATTTTTTTTATATAACTTGATAAAAAATACCTCTATCAGTAATTTTTATAACTGAATAACACTTTATACATTACTACATAAATATATAAAAATCAACAAAACTGTACCTCACAAAATAAGCAATAAATTCTTCCAACAAAAAAGAAACTGAACAATTTGAAACTTTATATAAATGGAGGGTATTATCGGACACATAAAAAAATCTTAACAGTTATCACATTTGTAATATGATTGGCCCTTTTCTGCATCTGAACATGCTTTGTGGACCCAACTCTTGCACTGGCAACACTGGATCCAATTTTCTTCAAAAGTTTCGTGACAAATTGCGCAACAAGTTTCTCCTCTAGATTCTTTATTTCTCTCTTTAGCCAATGTCGGTGCTTCTTTTCCTTTTTCCTTTCTTTTCTCTTGTAGGTTTCCTGACTAAGCTATCGTTTTTGCTGCATTTTGTAGCTCCTGAAACAAAATATTGCAATGCATCTCCCGTTCGATCATACCCGACACGTATGTGTCCGATGATACCCGACGTGCACCTTGCAAAACTTTTTTTTATAAAACTTAACCCATCCCTATCATAATTTATTTTAATCATTTTGAGAACCGTACCTTTTGATTGAGTGGTTACTCAATTAAGAAGATGAAACGTCTGTATTTTCAGTTCTAATTTTTCTATTAATGTTTTACCTTTTTACTCAATCATACTAATCTTATCGCATTTTCAGTGGGAATCGAAGGTGGAAAGAGGACAAGAAAGTTTCGATAAAATATCTCGGATGATTAAATCAGAAATGGAACGATTTGAAAAAAGTAGGATACACGATTTCAAAATTATGTTTATCAAGTATCTAGAGAACCACTTGGCACATCAAGCTCAGGTAAGCAAGATGTAAGACACTAGTTTATTTTTTGGAGATTTCAGCTTTCCCGATATATTTTACATCGATTAACCGCCCAGGTACATTATATTTAAGTAATTCACGAAGGACGAGTTTGTCATTGGTAAAGAGTGTGTTGTGGATCTATAACTATATGATAGTGGTCCAATGTGTTTTTTCACACTGTGAGCCTAACCTCCTAATTTCGAAACGAGTGGTGATATTAACTTGAAATTTTAGGGGTCGTTGTAAAGCACGAGATAGTTTTTCGCATGATAGTGCAACTGCAGGTTTCAGGCCAGGAACCATTTTAGATTTTCCGTTTGAGGCCCGGCCTCGGTTGCTTTATCCGCCGAACTGCACACAACTTTCCCCTGCCAATAAACGAGCCATTATCTACCATTTACACCTACAAGGCAGCGGTGGGCAGAAGATTTTCTTAATGCTGATAAGGAGTTTTAGTCTGGAAAATCATTTACTCTTTTTCAGAGTATGTTCATGTATTACTGTTTTACTTCTGATACATAGCTTTAAAGAATTGTCCTTTATGCGTTAGTTTTATTGAAGTGAAAACTTCTTTAGGTATCTACACTTTTTCCTTGGTACGTGGGGAAAATTGACTTTTGAGGGTAAATGTAAAAACATCAATTTATAGGTTCAAAAATTAAAGTTTTTCTTTCTGAAAAGTAATTTTAAGGAAAATCTCGTGTATTTGACGAGAATCTACGTAAAAGTAGACACAAAAAAAGACACTTTAGAAATAATATCTTTTATATAGGGTGAGCTTGTTTAATTTAAGCTATTGAAGTGAGCACCAATCGAGGTACGCCACAGGGCGGAGTATGCTCACCACTAATGTGGAGTCTAGTGGTGGACGAACTACTGGAAATACTGAAATCGACCTCGGTCTACACTTTGTTGGGTATGCCGATGATATTGTCATCACAGCAAAAGGAAAGTTTGAGTTGCAACACGTTTTTTTTTATGATTGAACCCAATGATTTTTTTTTCCCAATTAATTAAAAAAAATGAACCTAGCCCCGGAGAGTCGCGTTACAAAGCCCGGCCCCTGTCGTGGGGTCGTTTGAGCGCCACCCGTTCTAGCCAGCTAAACGGAAAAAGCTCGGCAGGTGTTGTACCGAGTGGCTAGTAGCAAATATAGTTTCCATTAAATTTTTAGATTGTGTTTTCTTGATAGGTTAAGTTGGTTGATTATAGTGCCATAATTATTCTCATTTTCTTGAAAGTTTGAAATTAAGTACTAAGAACCGGTTAATTTTATGAGCAAATCTAGCCACTCGGTACAACACCTGCCGAGCTTTTTCCGTTTAGCTGGCTAGAACGGGTGGCGCTCAAACGACCCCACGACAGGGGCCGGGCTTTGTAACGCGACTCTCCGGGGCTAGGTTCATTTTTTTTTTTAATTAATTGGAAAAAAAGCCCTTTTTTGCAAACACAGCAACAATCTATCTGGAGAAAATGGTTATATTAAAATGTGGTTGAGTAGACAAAAGAATGTTAAATGACTTAAAGTAATTAATAAAATAAACAGAGTACAATATGAAGATTGTATGTACAGAGACCAATTCAGTTGGAAAACCTCGGTTCTATATGCCTTATCACTAAATGCACTAAACACTACTTATCAAAGTGATCACTTGACGCAGACTAAGCTTCTTACAACTAGGTATGCGTGCGCTAATAGCTGCACTGATGGTGATAATATGCCGCAATGAGCGGACACAATGATTAGATCAAAAAACTTGAGAAGTTAATAAAAGCACCAGATCAGATTAAAACTATGGTTAGCTTGATTCATATGATAAAAAGATAAAATTCAGAGCGGTTATATCTGCCTACTAATTCATGAAAAGAATGAAGTTATCCAGCCAGCGCTTGACTTTTAAAATGAGAAAACAACTCAAAGCAATTAGATTAACTGGTCCGATAAACCAGTGAATAAATGTAAATTAAATTAATTAAAATCAATGAGCTACCTCAATTCAATGTTTGATTTATATCAATAAAAGCAAACGAAGAGTAAACATAAGAAACAATGAGACACAAAACTTATACCCAAATCCCGTCGTCGAACTCTGTCGATGGCCTCTAGTGCGGGAACCACCAGTTAAGGCCCTTCACTGACGCCTGAGGCCTTCCAGGGAAAAAAGTTGTGGACCTGCTTCCGGCCCTTCAGAACAAGTGGTAGTTCTGCAATTGAACTTCTGCCCACCAGATAAAAAAATTGCAGTCCTTTAATTAAACTTATGGCCCAGCAGAAGAACCCTGAAATAATCCAGTGCGCATTAAATGAAGCCTCCTTACTTCATTAAAAATCATAGACCCCCTCCCTCTTTGCATAAATAAATCATAAATCTTCTTTATAAAACAAATTTTCCCAGACAAAAAAACCCATGGACTTGCAGTGCAATAAAGCAAATAAAAGAGATATTAAGGTTCAGGCAACTTGAATATAAAAAGATAGGTATGAATCACCCCTTAAAGAATATATAAACTTCCCCATATGATCAAAATTAAAGTTGCATTAAAATAAAAATTCGGATCAGATAAAATGGAGTAGATAAGATAACACATGGGAAAAGCAAATGGCGTTATGTGCACAAAAAAAATAAAAGGTAGATAAGCAATCAATTTCATTAATTTAGGCAAAAATGGTAGCGATATTTACCTCGAACTCGGACTTGAGGGTGGATTAGGAGAGATTCGACGGTCTCGGTCTTATGGGACGAACGTGGAAGCCGCTATAAATAATAGAAACAAAAAAAATTTAGCAACATGGCGGTCACGTGCTTCATAGGCCACAGAAAAAGGAATTCAGAGAAAATGCTTACCTAGTACAGCTTGTAGAGCCCGAAAAATCGGTCGTGTTAAAACACAAACGACACGATAAATCCCTATCAAAAGGGTTGTATTATATCACAATACTCAAAACGTGGAGTTTCTAGCCGCCCTGGCAAGCGTTCGTCTTACGTTCCCGTCAAACTAGCAAAGGACCGTCCCCTCCGTTCGTCAATTCGCCTTCGAGATTAAATCCTGCGCCACAAGTAGTGATGGGCTGAAAACATGAGTGATTCGATACAAGGAATAATTCATAGCCCATCTCTATTATTCCGTGACGAAGGTCACAAAAACTACTACCAAAATACGATCAACAAGTCAAACGCAGCGTTTTTTTTTTGCAGGCTAACAGAATTCTTTAGAAATATAAATCGACTCGCTGGCTGTTTACGATAATATAATGCAAATCAAGCCAAGTTATCTTAATAATAAGGTACATACATCGCTTATCAACTAAAATAGATGGTCACAACGCATTCTAAAAGCTAATACGAATATATAGCTAATCTATACTTAAAATATAGCTAATTTTACATTAAGAAGAGGCAGTTTCAAGCGAATTATTAAATTCAGAATTAATAAACCGATGAGTGCAAAATACAGCATCATTTTTTTCCCTAAATGCGGCATATAAATGAAATTTTAAAATTGGCAAAATCGAACTGTTACAAACTCATTCAGCTGTACTCAAAGCAACGGAAGAATGGTGCCAAACAGTGGGGCTGGAAATAAGCTCATCGAAAACAACCATAGTACTCTTCTCTAGGAAGAAAGAACTCCCTTAGTTATCCGCATACCCGAGACTAACATCACACCGGCATCAGAATCTAGGTATAACGCTGGACTGCAAACTCAAATGGAATAAACACATTGAAGGAGTTGTAACTAAGGCTACGAGGGCCCTCATGGTGTGCCGAAGCCTTGCAGGAAAAACCTGGGGATGTAAACGAGAAATCCTGCGATGGATGTATACACAATGATAGTAAGACCCACCCAGTGGCGTGCACACAATGAAAGCACAAATGCATTGCCTACCCTGAAGTTTTGACATTTTTTATATTTTCCCATTTAATTTTAATTCCGATAATATAAATTCAAAGTAATAAGTATAATCCAAATTTAAAAAGCTTATCTTAAGCGCCAATTAAAATATGAATTATGTGATAGAAAAACATCACATTCTAATACTCATATTACGCTATATATTAAACGGAATAATATTCTCCGACGCGACGGCAATCCGCTAAAAAGCATCTCATAACAAATCGAAGGCATGCATTTAGACCGTTACTGGATTCACTATGCAAACAAAAAGCAGTGCTTGAAAAAAGACAGCCAAATGGAACGATACATAAAAAGAAAAGAGAAAAAGCAGATGGGTCCACCGACCGACGCGCGGCGCAAGGATAAGTGCCGGACATTTAATATTTTGACACAGATTACTCCTACAATCTGTGATTTTGATATACATTGTTTTGTTTTACGCTTTAGTGATTAGTTAGAAAGCGATTACCGGTTACATCATTACAGGGTTTGGTTAAGAAACTGAAACCCGTTAATACAACAGCGGCATTGGCCGGTCATCATTAAGAATAATTTCAGATTCCCTTTTCCCTGTGCCCTTTTCTTGTGTGAGATTTGAATGCGATTTTAATTTTTGTTTTGAGAGTTTAGTTAGTTTAGTACCTATACAAGGGGTTGTTGTTTTCTTTGTGGTTTAGTTTTGTTGGTTAGAAAGATTTTGTGAATAGTTTTAGTGCTTTTTATTATGGAGTGCCAGTGCGACGACATTGTAAACTGTCTGGAAAAACGTATTAGCACTAAGCTCTTTGCAGGTATGACATTTGCCGAAAAACAAAATGCTATTAAGATTGGTAGACCTAGCCCGGACTTGAAAATCGTACAGCAACAAAAGAAAACCTCGATATTTTAATAAAAAAATCTATGACAATTATGTGACTCTGCGGGTGTCGTCATAAAAATAAAATGTATTGTTGTCCATGCTTACTCTTTGGTAAAGAAGGAAATGTGTGGAGTAAACCTGGGTATATTGATTTAAATAATTTTTCAAATGCCTCAAAAAAAAAGACCAGTCCACTAACCATTTACAGCGCATTTTCTTTGCATAGTTTTGGCGAAACTCGAATCGAAAAGGCTGTATGCGTACATGTTTTGGAGGCTCAAAATGCACGTTTTTGGGTGTGGCACCTGGAAAATTTTCTTTACATTGCCTACCCTCTTCTAATTCACACTGCACGCCACTGGACCCACCCTACTTTACGGGTCGATCGTTTGGTTCAAGGAAACGAAAAAGCAGAGCATACAATCAGCTCTCAATAAAGTACAACGTCTGGCCTGCATAAGCATAACAGGCGCAATGAAAATTTCTCCATCGACAGCAATCGAGGCAATTGTGGGCCTTGCACCTCTACACTTGTTTATGTATGAATATTATTTCCTCTAATTCCGTCATGCTTCTTATTTTTTTTCCATTTCACATAAGAATCATTAAAGCATATTTGAATTGAAAATATGTCTTCTATTTTTTAGCTGGTAAAATATTGGGAAGCATTTCTGCCAGAAGCCAAAGCAATTGCCTGACTAGAAGACTTCTGCAAAGAATAGCAGCATCTACATTCCTATTGGCGCTTTCCCGAAATGTAAAAAACCTAAAGTATATACATCCCATACTTCTTTACTTATTATTATGCTCAAAATATTGAAGACGAATCCCCTTTTTTTTAGTATGTTTGGTATTTTAGCTAATCCATTTTCGTCTTTTATAAAAATATAGTTATTTTGTCATTTAGATAAAACAGTAAGTAGAATGTACAGATAGGTACTACTATGAAAGTGTTATTTTTGGGAAAACATGTTTATAACATCTTACCAGTAAATTTATATGCCTTGATAAAGTGATATAGAAAAAAAAGAACAATTTTATATCTTTAGGTGGATATTTTGAAATGTGAGTCTTTTCGACCACACTTCAATGGGCCAAGGTTCGCTCGCTTCCATTCCGCGATAAGTTTTCGTTAACAATCGTTCTCTATATGTAAATACACATTTTAAATCATCAAATCACTTTATCATCGTTTCTGACTTATGACTGGATTTTTTTAGTGACAGTCAAGATTTACACTATCATTCATTCTGCTTTTTTGGCGATCTTGATGAACAAATTTTGCTCATTAAACAACATTTGAAGTTTCGTCATGAAAAATTGTAAAAATAATGTAAATTTAGCCATTTTCTTCAAAGAAAGGTCTAATGGTTCACGAACCAAGATTGCATATATTGATTTAGCACTATAATAATTCCATTATTCCAAAATTTAGTTGAGATGATAAAATATATCAAATTTCAGGCGAAATGTATAGTGTAAAACGCCAAAAAAAAAAACAAGTATTGATCTTTGAAACGGTAGAAAATACATTATATTGTCTGTGAGGTTTTTAGAAATCGAGTAGCTACTAAAATTGAAAAATCAATTTTATTTCAGTTTTTTAAATTGATTTACCGAAAAACTGTCTTACTTGCACTTTTGTGCTGTGTATTTCTACTGTTTCAAACATTTTTATTTAAGCTAATTTTTAATTTTGCCAGTTTTAAAATTTCCCTGTATACTTCATTTATTTAATTTGAAATATTTAGCAGGTTTACAAACGAGACCACTAACATATACGGTGAAGGTCAACACGGACCCAGCCACCCGATATTCTAGTTAAAAAACGAAAAATGATATATAATGGATATTAGTTTAAAAAATCCTGAAAAATTTAAAATTACAATTTAAAAGTTTGTATTATAGCAAACAAATTGTATTGACTAGGAACTATTTCATTGAATATCCATATCGTGCAATACACTGCAAAAACAATCTGAATCATTTTCCAATATAGGAAGGTAATTTTTTGAAATTTAAAACACTGGTACATGTAGATGCATCAAGTGAATTTCGTATTTTACTCAAGTTTGAAAAACGGTTATAGATTGATCAGTATTATCACAATAATATAGCTCTTGACACAGTAAATTCAGGTTTAAAAATGAGTGACGCGTAACCAAATGCACGCCACGAAGACATGAACACTACCTGCAGATTGGCCTGTTTTTGGTATAATTAAAGGAATACCACGCATGCTTCTTCAGCTTCAATAGACATTTCAAAAATATAAGGTGCTCAATATTCCTTTAATATTTTTGTGCTGCAAATTTAATTAGCCACCAATTCTTTTAGCATGACCAGGGGTTTTGGCAAAATATTTTCCAATAGACTCCGAACGCTAGAGCCCTTTCAACCTATAATTCACGTGATTCATCTTGTATTCAGAGTTTTTAATCTGTAAGGAACTTTATATATTATAAGCTTATGTACATTTTAGTATATAAGACAGTTATTATGTAAAAAAACTTACTGCTTTAGTCTCCTTTTGCCAAAGTGGGTAATCCCATAAATAAAGTGTGGATTAAATTTTTTTTTATTTACTCAAAAGTAGATAGTAATTAAGAATTTTAGATTCGTTAAACGATCAGTCCACCAGAGTTTTAGCTTTTAATAAAACTTGGGAGTACCAAAAGGAAAGCAAATTAAGCAGGTGTATTGCTTATTTTGTGTCCATATCGTTGGTAAGCTTCTGATACAATCTCATTATATAGCTCCCAAATATTCTTTATTACTGTACCAATTATTATTTTGTATTCTACCAATATTTTCAAATAAAAATTTATGTATTGTTTTAAATATTTTATTATTCCACCACTTTTCTAGAATGTACATAAAAAGGCTTAGAAGAGAATCTGCCACTTTTACAGAGGAAGCTGAACATAATGAATCGAAACTCCTTTGCGATCTGGAAAAACAAGAAGAGAGTAAGCTATTTGAGAAGAAAATTGAAGAGCTTACTACAAGAAATAATTTGATCATTGAAAGGTAGATCACGGATATGGCCAGTCAGACTAAAATTTTAACAAGTGACGTCTATGCCCAGGTGAATCCTAAATTATCTGAAACATATACACAAACTGATACCAATTCTAAAGAGTCATAAATGAGTATATTCTTAAAATTGACTTATTTGAGGAAGAATGTATAAAAAAAGCAAACTGATATTCTATTATAAAAAATTGCTTTTGATGGACTGAAGGTTACTAATCAAAATATGTTAACCAGCATAGAATGTTTGTCAGCAGAAAATGAGATGTATGCTACAGATATTTGTAGATAAAGACCGTGAAGTTTGAAGCTTAGATCTTGAAAGCGATCTGAATACTCATATCATGTCAAAGGAAAAAAACTATTTACGAGGCTACTCCCAAGATACAAAAGGAACCTGTACTGCCAGTCTTTACAAAAACAAAAGTTGTGATCTTGTCACATGCCGTTTTGACTAGTGTACCTATATCGATGTGTAGATAACCCTAGAATTCGTCACCCTTCATATGGCTCAGAACGCCTTCGTGGTTAATATTCCGGCCGATCTCGCGTCGACGGTCTCTAGATCGAGAAATTAAAATAAAATTCGCGTTGCTAAACATTTCGATTTCTACCCAATTGAATTTAGCGCCTTGTTAGCGGCTTTCGTAGCATACCTACTGTTTTGGATGGGCTGAGCGTCGTGCGCATTTATTTAATTGTCTCTGAATAATTGGGAAATTCTATTGGAGTGGCTTAATGACAACGCCCTTTTAGCTACTCTGAGTAGTTTCTTTTTTGGTAGATACCTATATTTTACATCGAAATCCCAGGTTTTCATCGATTAATTCCCTTGGATGAATTATTGAGAGGAACATGTGATTGGTCATGCCGTGCATTCATTGGTTGAGCGAGTTTTTTTTCGAGGTGGGAGTTCTCGTGTGGCTTGCTGCTATTCGGTTTTCTACCGCTTGTGTCACTTTACGTCGATCTTGTGAGTCAAGCAGTCATTTTGGACACCGGTTGGAATCAACTTTTTGACTTTACTGGGATTTTTCCGACCGGGTCATTTCCAACAGTTTCAGTCTTATGCCTTATCTTTTCTTAAGTGTTGGTGTCTGAAACTGCCCCTTGTGGGATTTGAGTGCTGCTTTTGCAAGGTGAGTTGGGCACATTCTATTAACTTAATTGTACATTAAGTAGTGAGGACGACATTGAGTTAGATGCATTAGCGGAGTATTACGTGTTCTATACGCAGGAACCATGCACATTCGACGCAGTGAGACATTCAGGACTAGAAATATGATTATTTAATATTTCAAATATAAAGCAAACATCGTAATACTCTCTTCTGCATTTTAAAGTGTGCATATTTAAATAAGACATTGTGTAATTGAAAGATCAATTCCCCTTCAACTCAGCTTATACCTGGCAAATTTAATAAATTTAAGTTGAATACCTTCAAGGCGTTCAATGTAGACCTGAAAAAAGGGTGACCAAACGACATTGGAGAACTCCATTATTGATCGGACAAATCTAATGTAAAGAATTTTAAGTCTATTTACATCTGTAAAATCTTGGCGGCAAACTCTCTTTACAAAGCCCAGCATTTTGTTTGCACGACCAGTAATTTTCTCATAGTGTTATTCAGTAAATTAAAGTTTACTGTCCAAGTAGACACCTAAATCCTTGACAACAGACACCTCCTTTAAAAAAAGCACGCCATTTACATTATAGAATAATGGGGTTTCAGTCCGCAATCTTCTAAACCGAATAGAAAAACATTTGTTAGAATTTAAACAAATGCCGTTAATAACACACCACTTACATATTTCATTTAAGTCACTCTGAAGATTGATTTGATCTACGAAGACGAGATTTTAGTACATATTTTAAGATCATCTGCAAATAACAGGAAATTGGATTTTATAGAGGCACCTATATCATTAATAAAAAGATTGAATAGCAAAGGACCAAGATGGGAGCCCTGTGGTACTCCCGAAGTAGCAGAAAATTCGTCAGATAAGTACCTTTCCACTCTAACCTGCTGATAACGATCCGAGAGGTAGGACTCGAGCCATGATAATAATGAACCCGAGATATCATATTCAGACAACTTACAACAGTAGGGAGTGACTGACCTTATCAAAAGCCTTGCTAAAGTCCATGTAGATAGCATGAACCTCAGCTCCAACTGCCATGGTACTAGACATAAAGTTGGTATAAATAAATAGGTTTGTATCCACTGACCGCCCCGATATGAAACCATGCTGTTGCGATATTAGTAATTTTCCATAAACATTATTCAGTTTGAGCTCTACACAGTGTTCAAATAATTTAGGAATTGTTGACAATACACTTACAGGTCTATAAATGCGAATGTCGCCTCTATCACCTGATTTAAAAATAGGCTTTACATAGGATTTTTTCCATATTAGAGGAAATACTCCAAATCCAGCCATCAGGTCCCATCGGCTTATTTAGGTCAAGTTCTCGTAAGGCCTCTTCTATATCAGTAGCTGTGATGTACATATTTGAGTATTGGTCGAAAATAGAAGTAAATGTTGAGTCAAAGTCATCTGAGTGAGGACTATAAACAGAAGCAAAGTATTCTGCAAACAGATTAGAAATGCCTTCCCCACTATCAGCCATACTGTCATCTAACCTCATAAGTTTAGGACATTCATATGTGTCCTTTTTGGATTTTACGAAATTCCAAAAATATTTAGGATTACCAGTAATAGAGTTCTCCGCATGTCTAATGTAGCAGTTATAGTCAAGTTTAGTCAACGTTCTACATTGGTATCTCAATTCCGAAAAAACATTATAATCAACACATTGCCTGCCTTGTTTCTTTTTAAAAATTAACTTTCTTAATTTATTAGGAAACCAGGTGGGAAAGTTACCATTTCAAACCCTTCATACAAAACATTATAAAATTTCTCTACAGAAGAATTAATATTTACAGACATTACAGAATTCCAGTCTATATAAGAAAAATAGGTATTTAACATATGATAATCAGCACTTTTAAAGTCAAAATGCTAAACACAATTATTAGATTCAAGCTTCTGAGTGTTATGAATAGGTATGGAAATTTCCAAAGCAGGATGATGACAGTCAATGCTGACCAATCCATCACATTGAATTATAGTTTCCACATTAAAGTTACAAAAACACAAATCCAAAATTATCTTATTGTTATTTCTCACTCCGTTATACTGCGCAAGTTCAAAAAAGGTCATGTTATCGCACAAAATGACCTCATTCGCTCATTCGGCGTGTGACCACTGTATCTGCGGGAGATCATAATCCCCAATGACTATAACGTTTTCAAATTGGTTACAGGCCCTTTCCACCGATGCAATGTGAGCAGCATACGTCGAAGAATTCATTCCAGGAGGAATATATACAGTACCAAAACATTAGCTGGTCCCTCCCAGTTGAACAGCTACCCACATTTCCTCAACAGTAGGATCTTCAATTTGCAGCAAACGAGATTTAAAGTCATCTCTTACAGCAATAAGAACTCCACCACCGCGCTTTTTCGCACTGTTTCTATCATTCCGATAAACTATATAACGATTAGAAAGAGAAGGAAGCTCCGAGTCATTAATATTACATACAGTCCAGCCATGTTTCCGTTAAGACAATAACAGGATATAATTCAGATAACGGTGCTTGAGCTTAGTACGTAACCCTCTAACATTTTGGTACAGAGCTGACTTTTTCTATATGTTTGCTGGTAGGTTGTTCACCGGTTGAAAATTCCCATTCCTCATAGGTTGTCTACGTGGACGAAACTCCTTGATGGCAGTTCCTGTGGGCCATAATCCAGGATCCAAAAGACCTTTAATCAGGGTTTCTTTGACTCCTATTTTAAATGAACACACATCTTCGTTTTTGTCGAGGCCAATGCACCGTACATCACTAATTTCCAGATTTTTTGTTAACATTTTTAATTTATATAAATGATGTAACCAAAATTCATATAAAAGGCAAATTTACTTTATATGCCGATGACTCAACGATAGGGATTACGGATGAATAAAAATTCTGTAGATCTAGAGGCGGATGTCAGGAACGATCTGATTAAGGTTAAAGAGTGGACGGATGCAAATGTACTCTCTCTTAATATTTCTAAAACTTTTAAATGTTCTTTTAATGACTTTTCACTTGGCACGCAAATTATAAATAATCTAAGCGTTAATAAATTTTTGGGGATTTACATTGATGCCAAGCTGAAATTTGAATCCATTTAACATGCATCGAGCTGCTATGCAATTAGAATTATCTCTAAAGTTTAGACTTT
>MU184863.1:37140-59973 GCA_016904865.1 Pissodes strobi | reverse complement strand
ATGACAACCCTGGAAGGCGAATGGCGCAGTAGAAGAATGACTAGCATGGTGTTATATAATACGGAGTATATATATATAGATTAGAAATAAGGCGGAGATATAGTTATTGTACGAGTAACAGAGGCGATTCACGGCGTTATGTAATTATGATGACTATACTGGCGAAGCTTTAATGTGTAAGGCGGAAATATTAGCGGCTGTAATAATATTGGCGAAAAAAAACTTGTTACTAAAAATTAGTCTTTTACAATCTATTAAATTCATTATTTGTGTCGCAAAAAGGACACTCTTAAGTATCTATGTAAGGTTAACATCAGGGATTCGAGTAAACCCTTGCTTATCCCCAACAAAATACTAACTTTATCTTGCAAATTCTTGTTGATAACATGTTGTCTGTGGATATTTTACAACAGTAAGAAAACATCCACAGTAGCTTTGTGAATGAGTTTTTTTTTACTTCCGACAATAAAGCGTTTTTTGAATTCGAATTTTTCCCTCGTCGTTTGATCTGTTCATACATTAGGATTGAAAAATAAAATTAAATACTTTAGTTATTATACTTTATTTTGATACACCAATTTTTATACATTTTTTTTATGTTTCTTAATAGTTATGAAATACATGGAACCTTTCACATGCCTGATGATCTGTAATCTACTACAAATAGTTATGATTAATCATTATTTTGGTGCTTTCTACACCACCTTAAAAAACACAATATTAACCCTCAAAAATGCTTAAATTAATAATCGGAACATTTTTTTTTAGTTGATAGCCACTTGCTCACACACACCCATTCACACAAAATACACACATATCTTTGATCAATGTCAAAAAAAGTATTACTGTTTTAAATCTAACTAAATGTACCATATCTTTTTCTTGTTTTTTTTTTCTTTTCGGTTGTTCTTTTCTTAAAAGTCCATTGTTTTTTTGCGTGAAATGTGTCAAAATTCAAAATATGTAACACTAAAAAAAGTGAATTGGTTCCTTACTTTACCCATCAATAAGGAGCAAAATATCCTCGTCTGTATGACCTAAAAGTGTAGAAATCAGTTCCTTTAAAATGAGGAGTTTATCACAAAAATAGAAACAACAGAAAAATAACTAAGAAAATCTGAAATAATAAACTAAACAAAAAAGATAAACAATATACTAAAGAAGGAAAAAATACTGAAAAACAAAAGGTAGTGAAATAATATAACTGAAAGTAAATCAATGACACTGCCATAAAATATTTAAAGATAAAATATAAAACTTACAAGGACTATTTGCTTCTACATTTTAAACAATTCATTAATAAATAATATATTTTTTTAATTTTTTTATGAGATCATGCATGAAGGATTAAAGTTGCTTCAGTTAAGTTTTTGTATTGTCTACACAATTAGCCAATACTTTAAGTGCTAAAAATGTTGCTAATTTTAGAGGTAAGAATTGACCGTGCCAGAAAAATATGATTATGTATCTAAATGTTTAAAAAAAAATAGAATATCTATAGAAAGGTAATTATATCTGAAAGATGTGTAATCCTAATGTATTATTTCATTGATTAAGCCAGAAGGCAAGTACTGAAATATTCTTGGAAAATTTTTCCTGCATTGGAGGGTCGACTTAAATTTCAGCAAGTCAACTTTCCTAAAGTTGTTTCTACTTTTCTTCAAAGGAGTGTAATTAATTGTTTTGCTATAAATTATGTTACAGCTAATTCGACGTATCACAAATTCAGTTCTAGACAAAATTCAATTGAATCATTTGCTCATCAATTTCCGAGTCAATTTTAAAAGATAAGCTTTAGATGTTCCTGTTTTATCAATGATCGTATCAAATATTTCTATTTTCCCAGTATGTCTACTACTGCACACCAAACATAACATTTGTTAATTAAGTAACTTAAATCATGCATCAATTTTTATTAAGAAATCAAATAAAAAAATTGTATTTGTCCTTAGTCTAAAAATATCAAATGTCATTTGAGTAATTTCCTGTATGTAGACAACAGTAAGTTAGTTAATTAGGACCATTAGCATGATACCAAACATTATTGGCTTTGTTCCACAGTGGGCAAATTTCAACACAAATGAATTAAATTACACTCCTTTTATGACTTTATCATGTTAATACTAACCTGGGTCGACGCATAGGTCTGTATCCTGAATAGAAGCCTCCCCTACTGATGCCCCTACTACCTCTGAAAGTCGATCCTCCTCTTCCTCTTGGTGGCCTGTTTGTTGAAGATATTCCTGGCCTATTTGTCCTTTTTGGCATCACCTAATAATATAAATTCGAAAATTACGTTTGATATTACAGAATTTTCAGAAAAGTTTTTTGACCAGGAACATGAACCTAATTTAGTCTAGCTTCGCCCACTAGGACAAAGGACACCATTGGCAGGTTTGGGCTACAGATTACTGTAGGGCAGCTCTTGCCCAATTGGTAACACTACAATTTGCAAAGTTTTGATCTCCGTAAATACAGCATTTGGAATAGAGATCAGTTGTTAACGCCCGATTACAGGATAAACAAATGTCAAAATAGGTTAATGAGCAATTATAATTGTTTACCTAACAAGTGAGAAGACATATTCCACATGTGTTAGGTATAATGTATTTTCTGCAAGCGTGACTTCTGACTTTTTTTTTTAAATTTAATTTTCTTCGGATTTTTGACATGACGATGACGCTTAGATTAAAGTATGTACATTTAATTATCTGAACTCTCATTGAAAACAGTTTGGATAGGGAAAAATAGATCAGGAATGGAAAATGTGGCCATTTTTTTGGTGATTAGAGGCAGTTTTCTGATGAATTTCAATTTCAAATTTGACTTTTAGCATACGATATGTATAGTTTTTTTGTTAAGTATCTTATTTGCCTGAAATTTCATTTAAAACGATGGGAAGATGGGCCATGCTCGGAAAATTTGAACACTTTTTAAGCCATAAGTAGCGGTTTCTGCCGATTTTAAGGGAGAGTAAAACTTTACTTTAACAAAGTTGCAGCAAGTAATTTTAAAATATAGAACACAAAACTACTTGTTTTTCATAATATTAATCTCACTTCCATTATGTGATCTTAAGCACATCTTTTTTATGTATTTTTACAACTAATAATACATCTACGAGCTCCCATGTTTCAACACTGATATTTCATACATAGAAGTGACTGTTAAGGGTAGTTCATATAGCAACGAATTTCGAATCACGAATTTTAACGGCATTGGTCAGATTAATTTACGGGAGAGTGTTGACAGGTGCATAATTTAAGAGTTTACGAATTCGTGAAATTTAAATTCTGCGGCGCGGGAAACTTGAGTCCATTTTAAGATTTTACGAAATTCGTGACAAATTTAGGCTGATTTGACAGTCTGCATAATGGTTTTTAGGTTATAATAATTTAGTTTTGATGGAAGAAATGTATCTGTCGACAGATTTCTGACCTGATGGTTGTGTTGTTGTAAAAATGGAGGTCTTGACAATCATGGAAGACCCAAAGTTTTTAATCATAGCCAGAAAAATGTTTCACATTCAATTCAGCGACGGCACCGAAAGTAGAGTGGTCACCCGACAGTCACAGTCAGTCTTCATGTGAGCTATCCAACACTGAGATTAATGTCAGGTCTCTAAAGATTGTTCACCTGAACCCCTGGTCAGTCTGCAATAAATTTTCTTGACTGTATTTATATACTGGAAATTGCTAGCCTTCTATTTAAAAATTCATGGCAGAAAACCCTAGATATATGACGCGTCAGCAAAACAATTTGCATCTGCCCATCCCTATATTCTTCATTCTGACTTTGACATCATTACAATTTCAGAAACATGACAATACTGACATACCCTCCCATTTATATGCTTTAGAGAACTTTGCTCTGTATAGGAAAGATAGAACTGGTAGAGGTGGAGGTGTTGCAATCTATGTCTCCACCAAACTACATATTGTGTCAGTCAATGCATCAGACCAATACCTCCTTCAACTAGGCCAACTAGCTGATATTGAAATTAGCAGTGACGTCATGAAAAGTGGTCCATACTTTTTTGCCATAAGAAAAGCATTAAGAGGAGCCAAGAGGTGCCCAGTAAAAGTATTGTTTATTTTATCGCGCCTACTACGTTGATTGCCACGCTGGGCGACTGGAATGTCAATTCCCATCTCGACGTCATGTATCCGGTGCTGCCAGATTGGGCGCTTTATCACAATTTGAGCTACTTGCTATTTGCCACTAATTATTTTTCAAAGAAACGTTAAATATTCGTCTTGGATTCCAAGATTATATATTATAGTATAGTTATATTAAATATAAATAAATATTTAAAATCCGAAAAGTAAATATATAAAAACCGAAAAGTGAAGCAATAACGGAATCAAAACCTTTAAGAAAATGAACGTTGCTAACCAATAACCTAATTATTTTGTATAAATATTTGGTTCCATTTAAAAACATAATTTCAAATGTCATTCAACAAATGCTGTAAAAATTAAAGTCCAACTAAATATACGTTAATAGTTTACATCCCAAATAATGTATGAAACTAACTCTAAATCTGGCAACACTGCCTCAGTGCCTTCTGTCAGTTGGCGTAATGGCGTACTTTCGACCGGCTTCTTAATTATTGTTCTGTTCGATCACAATTCTTTGTGTGTTCGATTTTGATTGTGTTTCTGTTAATTTCTTTACACTTTCGTGTGTGTAAATTTATGTGAACAATGATGTGCGGTGGAAACTCGCCGAAAAGATCTAAAGTTCATGTTTTTAGCCTCGTTTTTAGCTTTCCAAAATGTTTGGAGTTGACCTGTTGCGTTCGTGTAATAAGAGTTTATTTTGTTCTTGTTCAATGTGGTCAGCAAGTTTATAAAATTTGTTCCTGTTAGCTAATTTTGGAGTAAGTAATATTTAGTGTAATTATGCCTCATAAAGGCTGTAATGCCATGTTTGCTATATGCCCTCAGTGGTCAAAAAACTTCAAGAACTAAAACGAGACAAAATATTAAAACATGGATATTCCCGTAGTTTAAAGGCCCTTTTTCCATCATTTATAAAAAAGCAAAATGTTAAATTAGCTCTCAAAATATTTAATCATTTTATTATAGAGGCTCTGAAAGGTTTTGTCTCGGGTGTTCTTAGATAGATAGATAGATATTTATTTGATTCCGAGCACTACAAAGTTACAGTAGAAAGGAACAAGTCAAAAAAAAAAAGTTACAATAAAAAAGTGATCAAAAATACAATAATTAAAATATGTCACATTATTACCTTACAAAAAAAATGTATATGTGTATAGGAAAGTATAATAATTTGTCACATTCACAAGACACAGCAGAGGATCTGAAATGCCAGTTAATCACTTATTTAAGTAGATATTGCTGTCATATTGTTTTAAAAAAAAATAAGTTGTGAATTTTGTAAAGAAAATTTAACTATAAATGAACCTTGTGTTGTAGAAGATTCTTACAATTTCATTAATTCCTTAAGTCGTGGGGCTCTTTTATATCCTCGTGAACGTAGTTTCAACAGCCTATATTATATTTAAAAAACTGATTAATGAGTTCGAAGACACATTTTTAGATATTTACAATAAAAAGTCTTTTCTTTGTGAGCTGTTGTTAAACTATCTAAATCAAAACAGCCTTTTGACTCATTTTGAAAATTGTAAAAATCACCTAAAAATTGACGTTTCAAAAATTTTTCTTTGCAGCATTTCAAATACACTTCTTTCTTAATAATAATTATTGTTCTAAACATAATCATAATATTTTGGGTAAAAGGAAAAAAGGAAACTGGAGACTTTTAATAAATAAATATTAGACCCCAATAATATACCGAGTAATATACCAAATCTAACATAAAAAAGTAATAATTTGAAACCTGTATAAATCTTTCATGTTTTATCATAAATATTTGAAGATTGCAAGGTTCTTTGGATGGAGAAAACCGAGGAGAAAACGCACTATCAAATTTGACATTACTATTACCCAAGCTATTACCTATTATGACACTTTTATACCTATAGTGATATTTTACCGTGGTATCTAGTTTCAGTTTATCAAAATAGGTAGATTCTATTTTGATAAACTGGATATTCAAAGGTTTTTGCTTTGAAATTTCGTTTTCCTTTAACAAAAATCGAATGAGGCACGTCTAAAGGCTGTTCATGACTTGCAGCCTTGTTTTAGCCGGAAGCTCTTAAATATTATTTATGTAGGTATGCAGAAAAAGGTAAGTAAACTGCAATTTCATATTTGATTTAAAAAAAAATAATAAATTAATAATACACATTATCAGTCATGATAGTCGTGCTTAAAGTAATATCAGCTTGTAGGAGGTATTGTATTAGGCCAATTACGTTTCAAACTACATATATAAAAAAGATAAATTTACAAAACACAAGTTTTTGTTATATTTTTTCGAGATTTTTGCATCTAAAATGTCTACTTAACTGTGAAATTTTAAAAGAAATTGCACATTTCAATATACGCCTGTAAATAAGTTAAGACCACTTTTGATGACGTCACGTGTAAGCCGTTTGGCCTTGTTGTAGGAGGTATTGATCAGACACAGCAAGTGGAATAGATCAGCTCTGGTTGAATTTTAAAGATAACAAATTGTGTGCTAGTGTAGGTGTTGTTTATCGTCCTCCCTCCGTTCCATATGGAGAGTTGCAGTTCATTTATGATATGTTACCAGAAGTGATTTCTAATTGATAATTTTATCTCAGACTGGTATAGATTATAGATTTATCTGTGATATTTTTAATTCTTTCAATTTTAATCAATTAATTAAGCATCCAACTAGAATTACTTCCAATAATGAATCTCTAATAGACTTGATTTATGTAAACAAACCTGAACTTATTGATAGTGGAGTATTGCCATGTGAGCCTATACAGACTGATCATGGGGCTGTTTATTGCTCTTTAAATTTTGAAAAACCCAAACATGTGACAAAAATTGTAGAAAGTAGAAGCCTAAAAATGGCACATACAGAGCAATTTCAGGCTGAATTACAGAGTATAGACTGGCATAACCTTTATGTTTCTTGTGATATTGATGTTAAGGTTCATATTTTTAATGACAGTTTGTTAGGTCTATTTCATGCTTATTGTCCCCTTAAAAAGGTTGAACTGAGGAAACCAAAACCTCCCTGGCTTATATATAATTTGAAAAAAATTATAGAACTAAATCATAGGGCCTTTTCTAAATATCAAACATTGAAGTCTCTTGAAAGTAAACAATACTACCTTCAGTTAAAAAATTACGTGGCCTATGCAGTAAAAGCTGAAAAAAGGGTATATTTCTCAAGAGAATTAAATAAATGTAATGGCACAAATAAAAGAAAGGAAATTTGGGGTAAAATGTCTAAATTGAGCCTAATGCCTAAAGAAAAACATTTTAAATAATTTTAGAGAACCTACTACGATAAATAATTAATTTTTGGATAATATACCTCAAACTGGAGTTGACCCAGAAGTTTTAAATTATTTCCTTAGTTCAACTGCAGAATGGGAGCTGTTTAATTTTACCCTGGTGACTGAAGATGATATTTTAGCATGTATTGGGAGTCTTAGGAGTAATGCTGTTGGTGTGGATCACATCTCTATAAAAATGTTAAAAGTATGTACCATACTGTTTAAAGCCTCTAATTAACATAATCAATTTTTCTTTACAATCTGGTACAGTTCCAACCATCTGGAAAATGGCTCTCATTACCCCACTACCTAAGGTAAATCATCCTGCAGGTATTAATGAACTGAGGCCAATAAGCATACTGCCTGCTGCCTCAAAGATCCTTGAAAAGGTGGTTAAATGTCAAATTGTGCACTTTCTCTCTCTAACAAACATACTTCCAAAGTTTCAGTCTGCATTTAGATCACATTATGGCTGTGCTACAGCTTTACTTAGGATCACTAGTGACATTTCCGCCGCTTTTCATCAGTCATATTGTTGTCCCTCTGTTTTGGTAGACATGACTAAAGCATTTGACAGTTTAGATTTGAATCTTCTACTAGCAAAGTTCCAATATTATAACATTGGGGCACATAATTGGTTCAAGTGTTACCTATATGAAAGACATTGGACAGTTAGGTTGACTGGGGATGAAGGAATGATGACGTCGGATTGGAGAGTTGTGCCGAGGGGAGTTCCACAGGGATCTATTTTGGGTCCGCTATTTTTCACAATTTTTACATCAGATATTGTGCATCAAATATCTAACTGTAAATATCACATGTATACTGATGACCTTCAGATTTATTTACCAACACCCCCGGCCAATCCTTCTTACTTAATATATAATATCTTATTACAAATTAAAACTTATTTAAGAATTTAAAAATACTCTTCCACCTAATGTTAAAAAAAGAAAGTTTAGTGTTGTCTATTCCAAGATATCTTGACATAGTATATGGACCGTTTCTTACAAATTATAATAAGTATAGATCGCGAAAGGTGCAGAATGCTTGTGTGCGGTATGTAAAATGTTTGTCAAGAAGGGAGCATGTAAGTGCCCTGTGGTTGAAGTATTTGGACATGGTATGGCTCAGAAGAGATACATTCATCTAGGGTGCCAAATACATAAACTTTTAAAATTAAAAGAACCCACATATTTAGCTGAACTAATAATTCAGCGAAGTGACAGGCATCAGGTGAATGTTCGTTTTAAATCTTGCTTCCCATATCTGTCTGCCCCGATTTACCACTGCCTCCCTCATACTTTTAAAGATCTAAGTGTACATGCTTTTAAAAACCACTTAAAAAAATTTGTGTCAGATAGATCATTAAGCCTTTAATTTATTATTGGTGGTGCTTATTGAGTAGGTATATTGTGATGGTGAACCTTTTTGTGTGACTGTTTTTATTATGAGTTTTGTTTCTCTCTGTTGTTGATTTTAAATTTTAACTTCTAGTTTAAGTAGTTTTAAGGGTGGTTATTAAAATACGCCTGGCGGTACTTTCCACCTTTGTATGATATATAATTTTGCATACAATAAAGATTATTTATTTATTTTCGGTATTTTTTTCGTATGTATGATGTCTGATTCGCCCTTATATTTCATGTAAATAACATATTTTTTGTTATTTATTGCTTTATAATTATTATAAGATAAGCTCTTTATGACTGAACCGGCAGCTAAATATCTAAAAATAAAATATGAAAATAATAATTAAGTAGGGTTGATATTGACACTCTACTGTACCAATAATATTAACGACAACGACTGGTGATAGAAGTTTTATCTTAAAACATACATACATCTAAGTGTAAGAGATAACCTGTCTGGTGGTGAAATTGGCTCTCGGATGTGGTTGTGTGGTTGTTAGTCTAATTTTAGTCTATTTTTAGTATTTTATTCTTTTAGTGTTTTTTTCTCTTTAGTGTGTAAGGATTTAATAGATGTAGTTAGTGACAAACCCAATGTTCTGTAACTAGGACCTATAAGGCTAATAAAAGATTTGAATTTGAATTATTTTTGTGTATGGAGAAATCTTTTCCACAAGGAAATCGAAGTCTTCAACAGACATTTTATGGTAGTTCCTAAATTTTTTCTCATCATTTACCCTCATTTTTTTTTTGCACGAAATTATGAGATGCTCCATGCGACCACCGTTGCTTAAAGATCTCACAGACACCAATAGACCTATTATTCTTTTTTGTCGCATCTTAAGCAACAAGTAAGCTCCTATTACACGTCTACGTCAGCAATAAAATACATTCATATTAAAATTTTAATTATTAATTTTGAAATACACAAAAAGGAAACACAACCCTCCTAACCTATCGTCAAACGCACATGTCAATAATGTCACAGACGTCACAGTGAAAATTTGAAATTCCCTAGAAACGTCTACGAATTTCGTCTTCATATGAAATGGTCACCAACTTTGTAAAAACAACGATTCGTGATTCGTGTTTCGGGATTCGTTGCTATATGAACTCTACTTTAAAGTTCAAGCCTTTGCCACTGGCGCGCACGATCCTTCACCGCCTCCCCACCCAGCAGCTGCACATAACAAATACTAACATTTAAAAACAAACGCTTGCATATGAAATTGTAAGTGGATATTTTTAGAAATATTTTTATTCACATAAATAGTATTAGTTATAGATAGACAAAAATTAACTAGATCAGGGTAATTACAAACTATGATACATATTGATTGATCCTTCAAAAAATGCTTATTTATAATCACTGAGCCATTACACATTAAAAAAGCATGTGATATTAGAAAGAAGTGCATTACAACAATCAAATAAAAGAATGCTAGAATAACACCTTCAAAATTATACTTCAACTTTAAACTCGTGGGGTAAAGCAATATTCTGCTACCCATCCGTCTCAGTTATTGTTATTAGCTTAGTAGACAATTTTCTCAGGCAAATACCCAAAAATAATAATTTGTATATATGAATTCATCACAATATAGAAAAAAGCCTACCTAGAACTTGGAAGATTTAAGGTAAAACTAAGCAAGATTTGGCAAATCTAAAAACAAATTGTTCTGCTGAAATAGGGAGCAAATGCACACAGTTTTGAGTAGTGTGAGGTGTTTCAGATATGGTAAAGTAGAGTAATCTAACCTTAATCTGTCTTCCTCTAAACAGTGACTCATCCATTGCCATGGCAGTTTGAACAGAATCCCGATCACCAAATTCAATATAGGCAAATCCTTTTGGATGTCCATCAAATTTATTACACAAAATTGTCACGCGATTTATTGAACCACATCCATGGAAATGCTGTTCTAGCTCTTCAGCGGTCGACCCATAATCTACATTTCCAACATATATACTCCTGTTATCAACTTCCATTTTTTCTTCAATTGACATGTTCAGAGGGCTTGCTACAAAAAAAGTTTTGATTTTTGATCAAATTGTACATCAATGAGATTAAAATAAAAATACGGAATTCCTATATTATCCTTCAACCTAATCCTCAATTTCTGTTACGTTTTCAGAAATAGAACTAACATAAAATTTGAATGTGTTGATGTCAGTATGACATTAATAGATTGATGATATTCAAAGCACTGATTAGTTTTGTTATGACTAATTGGAGTTCAAAGTAGTGACCATATGTTCTGAGGCTTTTTCAAGTTTTATTAAGTGAAATAGGCGGCTTTGTTACCACAACTAGAGATTGGAATAATTTAGAAAAGTGATTAAAAGTTTAGTAACTTTTGCTGATTGATTTAACAAGACATTAAAATGGCTAATTGAAGTTCATGGTCCTTAACGAGGCATAAAACTAATATATTTCAGGAAGGGTACATCTCCATTAATATTTATTATCTACCAATCAAAGAGACCTTTTGAAACTATAGAAGATTTTAATAGTTTTGCTATGTGGTGGAAATGCACATAACACAGTACATTTCCATCATAATCACATTGTTAGATTATTTACAATGAAAAAGAGAGCCGCGATTTTAAGAGGTTTTAGATGTCAAATATAAAATTCTCTTCTGGGAGTAATATACAAATTAAAAAGTTGTAGCAAACTCGGAGTGCACTAAAACTTCTCTACGAAAATCCAACCAATATAATAGAATACAACCCTCACTCTAGACCAAAAGAGCATGTATTTGACTTGTCTTCAATATATTATCGGATGATTTGAAACATACTAGCAATAATACAAAACTTATAAGCAAACACAGTAGTACATAACCAATTATAATTAATACCCACAGTATTATCATTATCACTATGTTGTCTTTAACCTTTCTATATGAAAATTATTAATACTTCTAATGAAATGTGAATGAACTCCTCTCAAGCTAAGAATAAAGCTTGTAATAAAGATCATTACAAAGTAATGCAACCTTTCCTGTCTCAAAACCAACTCAATAGGCTAAGCATTAAGTGCATGGGAGTGTATCAATTGCATCTAAGCATTATTCTCACAACCCTGTTAATTTTGCAAAGAGTGAATGGATCCAAATATAAAGAGTTGCACAATCAAAATGGGGCTGAATAACAGTTTTAATTAGAAATTTTTGTGAATACATTTTTCACTACTCTAAAAGAGAAAAGTAATTTCTGGCTATTTACTTCATATAAATCTGCTCACAATGCCTTTTCAAAGTCAACGAATTATTTAAAATAAAACCAGGATATTTTATTTCAGAGACAAACTCAATATTTTCGTTATCTACTTGTAATCTAAAATATTTGACATTTACTGATGCTGTAGTCTGCCTGCTATCATTGCTCTTGTTTTACCGACATTTAATTTAAACCTATTCATTTTAAATATGTATCCTTCCCACTACAAAACCAATTCACTTCAAGAACCACTTCATGGAGACTTTTACAACTGCATGACAACAGAGTGTCATCAGCAAATTGATAAATTCTAAGTCCTCTATGTAGTTAATGTCATTCATGTAAATGATAAACAGCAAGCCCCCCCCCAATACATTGCCAAGAGAAACCCTTGGCCCATTTTAAAGACATTTTGAAGATCTTCTGTCCATACATTTTGTTGTGTATCAGAAAGGTAACTGCAAAAGAGGACCTTACTCTTTATCCCATAACATTCTAAGTTTTCTTAATAATTCCTACTCAAATGCTCGCATTAAATCTAAAATATTGCACCAACTGCAGTAACTGCCTTCGTCAGCTGGATTGCTGTGACCCTTACAAAATCAGATTGGCTACTAAGAAAAATATTAATTGTTCATATATAGCAATCTCCAAAACGTTCTCCAAATATGGCAGTGTATCTACAGGCCTGAAATCAGAACCATCAGTTCAATTTGAAACCTTTGGTATTGCTGTTGTCAAACTAGCCTTCAAGATTTTGGTAATTTTGCCACTCCTCAGTTATATATGAAATTTAACACTGAATAATCTGTTTATAGAAAGTCTGTTTTGAAAAATATAGAGTTGAAATTTTTTTTTTGGCTGTACATGTAAGTACATTTATTTGTTTGTTTGTTTTATTGTAAATAAACATTCATATGCAGCATTGGCATGTTCTGACAAAGTGATATTTAAGTGTTGGCAATTGTTGATTAAAAAAATTATAACAAATCAGCCACTACAGGTTTTGAATATATATTTCTCTCAACCTACCAAACATAAAAATACACAATTACAACAAAATCTATGTTTTTTTTTATATTTCCAGAAGTAGTTGGATCTTTTATACCTACTATAAATAATGTTTAACATATACTGCATATCCCTTATCAAAGAATTTAGGCCATAGAAAAAGTGTCGAAGTACCTAAAACCAACCTAATAAGCAGTAATACCTAAGAACTAAAAATTGTTTACAAAAAAATAGAAACACAGGCCTCTACTTACTTATTCCAGTAGGACTACCCATATTCATCTGTTTATCCACTTCACTCTGTAGTTGTTTTAGTTTCTCTGCTTCCTCCTCCATCTCTCTAACTCTCGCCTTTATTGCTTCCAATTCTGGGTCCTCTCCAGTACCACCATCTCCATCAGTATCATTCAACAAGTTCTCATCATGTACTCCATTGGCTTCATCAAACGAATCTAGCTGATCTTCACCCATACCACTAAGAAGGGGATTGCCACTGTCAATCTCATCATTTTCAGCCATTGTCTGTAATGGAATTGTAACCTAATTCTTCATTTTTCTCACTTGCTTTCAATGAGCATAAATGTCAAGTTTCTTAATTTAAGGAGCAACAACAAAATTAGATCAAATTAACTAAAATACTTTGAAAAATCTGAATTGCATAACCTATGGTGATCAGGCTGTGGCAAGAACAAACAACGAATGTATATAAAAAAAATGTTTTTAGAAAAAGATGACCTACTTGGTTTCTGATGTTTTTATAAATCTCAATATGGATAAAAACTACGTAAAATTTAAGATTATGTTTATACCTATATCTTCTACCAGAAGTTAATTTGAGGACTAATCAATGTTTTTTTTATATTTGTAAAAACTCAGTTTAGAATTGCTATTTTGTTTGTTACAGTTTATAACTCAATCTTCATTTTATTTCAGTTGGGTTGTGTCTTGTCAAGGCAAAGTAAATCAACTTTTCAAATAAATAATAATTATTATCTGTTTTATTTAACTATATAGGCGAAAAATAATATAAATAGAAAACCCCTTGAATCATTTCTTATTTTGTTTGCCTATACAGTCAGCAAATAGTTAA
The DNA here is from genome assembly GCA_016904865.1 of Pissodes strobi. Classification (NCBI taxonomy): domain Eukaryota; kingdom Metazoa; phylum Arthropoda; class Insecta; order Coleoptera; family Curculionidae; genus Pissodes; species Pissodes strobi. The sequence goes on along the minus strand of MU184863.1, from coordinate 45,830 downwards.
AAAAAAGCTAATATGCTATACAGCAAAAATCCAAACCAACCCCTACAACTCTGTAGGTTTTTCTAATGGTAAGTAATTGTAGTCAACCACAATACCAAGCTTTGTCAGAAAACACACAATGCTGGAGATTTTATTAGGTCACCTACGACTTAAAGTACAACATACCCTACCTACATCTGAGCAAGAATAAAATCAGTGAGCGTACACATTATACTGTTACACATCAAAATATAAACACCACCCATATTACTTACAAGCTTATTATACCAGTATTAATGAGTGTTAAGTAGAAACACAGCCGACTCCAAGTTCGGTGACTGTGGTAGAAAGTAAACTCTACTTTACCTATCACTAGTTATAAGTAGGTACATACATACATACTAAAAATTACGTAGCACATTTGCTTTACAAAAGTAGATACTTATGATCACAAAACACAGTTTAAAATCTTAAAATACATCACTTCAAACGAGTTTTAAAGCGTGGACAAACTGGAGACATCCAAACAATAGGTACTTTACGTGCGTTTTCCTACTCTTCACCACAAAAACTGTAAATTATCCAATATTTTAGCAAAATCTGTATAAACATGTACATACTTACTTGAAAACAATTTATATTTTTTTAATGTATAGGTTTTTTTCTATTTTTATTAAAATTACCGGCCTTTTTCACTCGCGTTTCTTAAAATGGCGGAATATGATGGGTTCTTTGACATTTTGACAAGGGAAGGGAGGTCAAACGATGGGTTGCTTGACTTGCTTGCTTCAGTATGGCCAACCTTTAGTTTGCTTTTTCTCCTCTATCTGGATAAAAATAGTAGACATTTCCCGTACCACATCAGAGGGCTTCAGAGTTGCGCACGCATTACATTGTTGACAAACACCATTTCTAGGATCTAGCGAATTACTGTCAACTAGTTCGTAGTTCAGTAGTTGGATGCTGAATCTGCGATACGTCGGCCCGGGTTGGATTCCAGTGGCAAGACATGGTAAGTTTTTTGTTTTTAATATCATGTGTAAAAAGTTTTTTTCTCCATTTTGGGCATGCCTTGGGTTAGTTTCTGATGGTTGCGCTCAAGTAGCGAGTGGAGGGTCATGCGTGAAGTGTAATGTTAAACATGTTTGTCAACAATGAAGCCTTCTGATGTGGTACCGGCAACGTCTTGTGGTTAAAACTTCTCATTCTTCGTGGTTACAAAACTACACCAAGTGCAGTTGGTGTAGGTGAAAGAAAAACATCTATTACATTGTTGACAAAAAATATCTAATATTACACTTCGCGCATGATCCTCAAATGCATGTGGAGCTTGGCTTCCCGTTGTATCTGACAGCTCTGGTCCAGTCATACCTTGCCGGGCGCACGCTCTCAGTACGCATAAACAGGACAAATTCATCTGTTAGGCCGTTAAAAGCCGGTGTCCCGCAGGGCACCGTATTGTCCCCACAGCTATTTAACTACTATATAGCAGACATCCCCTCCTCTCCAAACACTTCCTTAATGCTCTAGACCGATGACACGGCAATTTACTCGTAATCCCAAATCGCGCAGGCAGCCAAAATTAAACTCCTAGAACACCTTGACATCCTGCTCCCATATTATGCGAGATGGAAAATAAATTTGAACGTCCCAAAGACAGAACTAACCTTACTAACTAAAAAGAGAACTAACTTAGACATCACGCCACTAACAATACACGACATCACAGTAGACGTTAAAGAAAAAGTAAAATACTTGGGTATAGTGTTCGACAAACGAATTCGCAGGAAAAACGCCATTGCTCAGAGAAACCTAAATATGCTGATCAGGCCAAGATCCTTCTTGAGCCCTGCGAGCAAAGTCAGCATATACAGTGCCATAGTCAGGCCGACATTATTGTATGGGGCCCCTGTATGGTGTTATGTGGCAAATACGCACAAAAAGGCGCTGCAGGTTATGCAAAACCGTTACCTTAGAGCTGCCTTTTCGGCAAATCGCTATACTAGAATCATGGACTTGCACTCATGGTCAAACCTTGACACTGTCGAGGAGTACATAGACAAGGTATCCCGCAAGTTCTATGATTCTGGTATACGCGGCTCGCCACTGACGGCAAGCATGGCCAACGTGCGCTATGGCCCACAGAACAAACCAAAACACGGGCCCATATACAGAGCAACGTCACTCTTCTATCAAGATCCGAGACCACCTAACAAAATAACCGACGAACTCAGACACATACTCACTGACTGGCTGTCCTGCGTGCTCCGCTGGAAGGCGAACTTGGTGAAGCTCGCCTCCCGTTTGTTCCTTGATTGAACGGGCAACGCCCAATATGCAATTTCCAGCTACCCACCCCTCACAATAGGGCATTTACATGCCCCTGGCCAATAGACCAAAGAAACGTGAAAGAGGTTTTTCGTGTGGTATTTTCCTCTGTTCAAAGCCATCACATATTTAATCACTCAAAACAAGTCATCATTACGTTAGCCTTTTGGCAATGCTCTACTAGATTAGGCTTAAAGGGTAAGTAACCCGGGAAAGTATACTGCAGCGATATCGAACGGCACACAACTAGGTTTTAGAAGATAGGTTAGATTAGCCCTAGGCGTGACAGTGATGCGCCCCCGCAAATCACGCTTGCATGCGTGAACGGCGGAACTAGCTTCGTATAAACTCGATCTCTATATCTTAGTATACCATTATAATTGTAACTGTGGATAATAAATGTATAAGTAAGTAAGCATGATCCTCCGCTCGCTACGTGGGCGCAACCCACGGTCACTTAAGCAAAAGCGACCGTGGGCGCAGCTACCAGAAAGTAACCAAAACTTACCCAAGGCATGCCGACATTTTACGCATGATATTAAAAAAAGAAAAACTCTTACCACTGGAATCAAACCCGGGTCGCCGTATCGTACACACCCATAGCCGACTTCAAGGTGACTGTCAATCAGCATCTAACTACTAAGCTGGAGACCAGTTGATAGCAAATTGCTAGACCCCAAAGATATTGTTTGACAATGTACTGCGCGCGCAACTCTGAAGCCCTCTGATGTGGTACGGGATACGTGGATGAGATGACGTACCCAAATGTCATTAGTCATTATTTTACTGTTTGAAGTTCCAATCACCAATCTTTCTTTACGTTTGCACAGATACGTTTTTAATATTTACAGATTGTCTTATATTTAGTTTAGTTTAAATTGTTACATGTTAATATAAAGCGAATTATCCGATTCAAAATGGATAAAGATGATTCTAATGGCACTTCATTTGAAATTGTAGATAAGATAGCCATTGAGCAAGCAAGTAATGGGGAGAACAGTGGTAAGATCAACATTTTGAATTAATGTTCGTGTATAAAAATTAAATCATATTATAGGTACGTTGAGCAGTGTTTCTTCGCCATATTCTACCATTTCGCCAGGGAGTATCAGTTTATCAACGGGGAATTTGCTTTCAAATGTTGGACCACCTTCCTCTATACCAGATTTTACTTTATGGACATCATCTGCAAATAGCAGTTCTGCAGAAATCAAACCAGTATCAACTACAGATATAGACGGTGTACGATCTCAAACACAAAATGCTCCTTTTAGTACAAACACACCTGTTGTAACAGCAGCTCCTGTTATTATTAACCAGTTTCCAACAACCCAATTTAGGTAAGTTTTACTTTACAAAGCAGGCAAAGTCTTCCTAGTATGGATTATTACTAGACTTGATAATGCTCACTCAAAGATATCACTACTTTAGTGCCGCTATTCCTCCATGTAAAGGAATTCCCCAAGAAGCCGTTACTCAGCCTAGAACCACACAACCACCAGAGGCAGAAGCAGTACTCCCAAACAGCTTTCTAGGGCTTGTTAAAGGAGCACTTTCAAGTCAGGTTGTTTCAAAAATGGTTGAAAAGGCTAAAAGTTCTGTAGACTCGATTATCACTACTTTGGATCCTCAGATGAGTGAATATATTTGTAAGTAGATATTGAATCGGTATCCAATGGAAGATAATAAAATTTGAACGTTATTTTAGATTCTGGCGGAGATTTGGAAATCACTGTAGCATCAGAGGAAGAAGATATTGTGAGCGGAGTAAGAGAAGCAGCACATTCAGTATTCGGTAAAGCATGGGTGAAGTAAGCAAAACATAATCTATATGTATTATTAGCCTATTAACATGTAAATTTAGTTAGGTATATGTATTTTTTAGTGGAATCAAGTTGGGTACAACACTGCAGACATCTCAAGCAGTTGGTCTTGAATCTGGGATCCTCTTAGCAGAAGAAAGAATAGACTATTCTCTAAAGTTTAGAAAGACGCCTACAGTAGCTATAGAAAGTGTCCTATTAAAAGAAGGAAATAGGTTGGTGTTGCAATATGCAATTTATCACATATCCTCCGTACAACTATATCCAGACTGGGAAGCACGTGACAATGTGGTTCTGATCTGGTTTGGATGACACTAATTTGCAAGATTAAGAATGTGCTTGGTGTATACACTTTTGTTCATCAGGTGTTAACAACTGGAAAATTTGATTAGTTGTGGGACATGAGGCCTGATGGTTTTCTATCATTTTTGTTCCTATATTTCTTGAAACAGCATCAGCATGGTAACACATTTTACGAGGAACAAAAAACAATAAAAATATTTTTTATTGCTTTTTGGTAATTGTTTTTGCCAAAAAGTTGCTTTACTATTATTATAAATCAAGAAACGTCCTATTTTTAAGTTTTCCACTTAACCAACCAATGTTTAATCGTTGGTAACTTTCATGAGAAATTACCAGCTTGTGGACAAACCATGCCCTGAAAATGGGCACTTCTTCAGGAACTGATATATTAGGGGGTGCTAATCCAAAACAAACGATGAAAATAATCTATGTACTGAACATATAATCTAGGTTGGGGTTTGGAAGCTTTGGCAAAATGCACTAACACGATTTTATCGACAATACTGAAACAGAATTTTTGCACTATCCATGTTAGTATTATAGACATGATTAAAACTGTAGTTAGTGAAACGCGTGTCCGGCACAAACCGTACCACTGAAAACGAAGTTAGTTTGGGTTAGTGTTCATATTTATCGCATTTTTCTTTTAGTTCACACACGTTTGCGCGAAAGTCTGGACATACTGTTAATTTTAACTAGAATAGTGGACCATATCTTAATTTAAATTATTATTTTATTTTAGCTGGTTTGATGTAAGCCTTTTGGTATTAAAAGATGCAGAACTAAGTGTGAACATCCATACTTTTTCTCAAGCTACACCAGTGCCTGTAGAAAAATTTTTAGATAAAGAGGTTGCCGATATCGATATAGAGTCTAAGCTATCAGAATACTTGAAGGTAAAAAACCTGTACAATATCCAGTCTTTGTTTTGCTATATAAACTACATTTTAGGGCGTCCCGTGCTGGCAAGAAGAAGTAACTGGTTTACCAAGAAAAGAAGTTATATATCTAGCAGCAAGGGTACTTTTAAAATTATATAAAGACCGTTTGCCTAAAGTACCAACATAATCAATACCATGAGAACGATAATTCTCAATAAAATTCCTATACTTAAATAAACACGGCCAAGTATTGTTTCACGTTTGGAAATATGCATAGTATTAATTTTCTCAAAACTTTCAGTTAATGATCTTATTTTGGTTCAAATCTCTACAGAAGCTTTATGTATGTATGTTAATAATTTTACTTCTACAGTTGTAAATAGGTTTTATTTTAGTTCTAGTGCTTAGAAATAGTTTTTGTAATATATTTATTACCATATGAATGTACAATCTAATATAACAGTGATAATACAAACTACTAAAGTTTTTAAGTATACGTACAAATCCAAACGTTTCATTCCCATGGTTAATAGGAGAAAACTTGCTAGTAAAGGGTGAGGAGAAATGAACGATTAGAAAAAGGTTTATATATTTATTTATTTTAAAAAATCATATACAATACGCTATATTTTGAAATTCCAGTCTTCTGCATATAGGGTGATATGAGGCAATCTGAAAATGAATGTATTATGTACTGTCGTGAAGACTGTTCTAAGCGGTTTGTGAAACATCCCGAATCTCTACAGTTTGTTTTCAAATATATGGAATTACATTTATTAAGGCAGTGCTGACTGAAAATATTGTCAAACAATAAAAACTTGGCACCCAAAAATGCGGACCTCATTTTTGTAAATTAAGCTGGAAAACTATGACAGTTTATTGAACAATTATTTAAAAACATGTTTCTAAACTTCCTTTGGTAGTCCTAGAAGGTAAAGACCAAGCTACCATACACAAGAGAAGAAATCGCTGTTCCCAATACGAGCACACCCTTTTCACTCTAAGATGCGAAAATGGCCGGCTTAAAAGTTTGGGGTAAAAATATTCCACGTCGCTGTTGGCACGCTTCAATGACCAGTCATTTGCATTAGGATTTTATTGACTATAAATTGTATGGTTAAGATCAAATCAGAAATAATAAAATTGAGAAAAGAGGGAGTCACATTAGGTTGGGTTCAACCTGCCTTAATAATAGCAAAACGACTAAAAAAACACAATATTTAATGCAAACCAGTTTTCTAAAACCAGGGCAACAACCATTAACCTATACTAACCTTTAAAATCTGGAGCCCCATTTTCTGGTTACTCGTCATCAACCTATAAAAACAATCCCATTAAAATACAATATTACGTTTTATATTTTGCATATCGCAAATTGTATTGCTTTGTCAAATGAGAATGCCTGCCTTAGTAATACAAAAATATATCAAACTTCTCTTTTGAATACCGCGAGCGAATTGAGAACAAAAATTCTTCATCTTAAAAACAGTTCATTAATGAATAAGATTGAAACCAGTGCAGTGGCAGAGTATTTTTAAGGGGTTAAAATTTCGTTAAACATCTGCTCAGGATTCAAGATAGGCATTTCAAATTTAAAAATTCTTGGCCTGAAAATATAGAACAGTTTTCCGATTTTTAAGTCAGTCATTGGGGTATTTAGTTAACTTATTAAGCAATGTCTAGGAAATTATTATTATTATTATTGCGAGCAGCAGTGAGCGGAAATTCCGATGAGATGCTGCATTGTGCTAGGTCTATACTTTCACAGTTCGTTTATCACAGTTTAATCACACTTTTTCAGCCATTTATTTATCACAGATTGTTATTTGATTATTTAGTTAATTAAGTCAATATCACAGTTCAGAGATAATGCACCAAGGTAGAGTTAATTGACTGGAGGTTCTTGTCTAGTCTGTTTTTAAACATGTTTTTGTTTGGTGCCCTGATGGTATCATCACTCAAGACATTCCAGGTGTAGACGACGCGATTTGTTAGAAAGTTTTTTCTTATCATGCTCGAACATATCTCTTTGTTTAATTTCATTGAATGGCCCCTTAGATGTTCGTTGTTGTTGAATGTAAATATATTGAGATTTAAATCAGGGTAGTGGTTGTTGTTCAAGATCCCCTCGGTCCCTTCTTTCTTTAAGTGAGCTAAGCCCAAACAATGCAAGTCGTTCGTTATAAGGTGTATCTCTTAGTATGTAAGGAATCTTGGTGAACCTACGCTGCACTTTCTCCAGGATTTCAATGTCTTTGAGGTGTGTACTGAGTGTGCATATTCTAGTTTGGGTCGTACATAGGTTGTATATATCTTCTTCATCAGTTCTATGGATTTATTTGAAAAGGCTCTCTGTATTAGATACATTAGCGAGTTGACTTTCTTCACCATTTGTAATATGTGTATCTCCCATTTAAGATTACGACTTATAATGACACCAAGATCTCTCTGCTCTTCCACACTCTTAATTTCGCCGTTACCCAACCAATATGTGATGCAAGGATTATTTGGACCGATATGCAAAACAGTGCACTTGTCCTGGTTAAGCTTTAGTTGTCACATTTGCGTCCATGTTTCAAGTTTTCTGATGTCCTCTTCAAAGAGCTGTGATTCGAGAGAAGGATTGCAATAGAGGTTGGTATCATCGGCGAAACAGGAAATGTTGGTAACCACTATCTGACTTAGATCACTCAGATGTTATAAATAATAAAGGTGCGATGACCGACCCCTGTGGGACACCACTGATAACTCGGTTTGAGGATGAATAAGTACCATTCACTCTCACCTGAAAGGCACGATTTGTGAGTAATCCCTCTATAAATGTCAGCAAACTACCTCGGATACCAAAATAATCCAGTTTGTACAGTAGCCTTTGAAAAGGAACCTTGTCAAAGCCTTTTTCTTGATCAAGATATATAATGTCTACTGGTCTGCCTTTATCATATTCTTTAGTCCAATGGTTTAGAGATTCAAGTAGATTGGACGTGGTAGACCTTTGAGGCAGGAATCCATGCTGTGTTGAAGGGATCACCTGATTTAAAATAAGAAAATTTGTCATTTCTGGCACTATAACTTTTTCCAGTACCTTGCATAAATGACAGGTGAGACTGATTGGCCTGTAGTTGGCTGGATCATATTTATTTCCCTTTTTAACACGCTTTTATTAGCTTCACCTGTATGTATGTTTGTTTGTAACTGACGAACGCCAGCTCGCGATCCGTTCGGCATGTTCCCGATGAGGTAGAGGGCTAAAAATTTCAGGGGATGTAGACGGGGTAAAATGAAGATTCTGTGCCAAAACTGGTCGTAAAAAAATGCTTCCATAGTACATCGAACTAAAAAGTGGAAAATAAATATAGTTTAAAAAACTAAAAAA
>MU184863.1:0-17140 GCA_016904865.1 Pissodes strobi | reverse complement strand
AAAAACAATGGACTTTTAAGAAAAGAACAACCGAAAAGAAAAAAAAACAAGAAAAAGATATGGTACATTTAGTTAGATTTAAAACAGTAATAATTTTTTTGACATTGATCAAAGATATGTTTGTGTATTTTGTGTGAATGGGTGTGTGTGAGCAAGTGGCTATCAACTAAAAAAAAAAAATGTTTCGATTATTAATTTAAGCATTTTTGAAAGTTAATATTGTGTTTTTTTAAGGTGGTGTAGAAAGCACCAATATAATGATTAATCATAACTATTTGTAGTAGATTACAGATCATCAGGCATGTGAAAGGTTCCATGTTTTTCATAACTATTAAGAAACATTAAAAAAAATATGTATAAAAATTGGTGTATCAAAATAAAGTACAATAACTAAAGTATTTAATTTTATTTTTCAATCCTAATGTACGAACAGATCAAACGACGAGGGACATTCTAGAAAAGTAGTGGAATAATAAAATATTTAAAACAATACATAAATTTTTATTTGAAAATATTGGTAGAATACAAAATAATAATTGGTACAGTAATAAAGAATATTTGGGAGCTATATAATGAGATTGTATCAGAAGCTTACTAACGATATGGACACAAAATAAGCTATACACCTGCTTAATTTGCTTTCCTTTTGGTACTCCCAAGTTTTATTAAAAGCTAAAACTCTGGTGGACTGATCGTTTAACGAATCTAAAATTCTCAATTACCATCTACTTTCGAGTAAATAAAAAAATTTGAATCCACACTTTATTTATGGGATTTAACCACTTTGGCAAAAGGAGACTAAAGCAGTAATTACATAATAACTGTCTTATATACTAAAATGTACATAAGCTTATAATATATAAAGTTCCTTACAGATTAAAAACTCCGAATACAAGATGAATCACGTGAATTATAGGTTGAAAGGGCTCTAGCGTTTGGAGTCTATTGGAAAATATTTTGCCAAAACCCCTGGTCATGCTAAAAGAATCGTGACTAATTAAATTTGCTGCACAAAAATATTAAAGGAATATTGAGCGGCTTATATTTTTGAAATGTCTATTCAAGTTGAAGAAGACTAGGAAACAATGTTTTATTCCCGTACTTTTACCAAAGATAGGCCAATGTGCAGGTAGTGCCATGTCTTCGTGGCGTGCATTTGTTTACCCATCACTCATTTTTAAACCTGCTCACCCTTTTTGAAAACTGAGTAAAATACGAAATTCACTTGATACATCTAAATATACCAGTTTTAAATCTCAAAAAATTAACTTCCTATATCGCAAAATGATTCAGATTGTTTTTGCAATGTATTGCACGATATGGATATTCAATGAAATAGTGCCTAGTCGATACAATTTGTTTGCTATAATACAAACTCTTAAATTGTAATTTTAAAATTTTCAGGATTTTTTAAACTAATATACATTATATATAATTTTTTCGTTTTTTTACTAGAATATCGGGTGGCAGTTGACCTTCACTGTATACAGGGTGTTCCTTAATGACATGCTAATATTTATGGGGGTTATTCCTAAACCCATTTTAAGAAAAAAAACTTCATATGAACCTATGTCCTAAACGTCCGAACCTGTATCGGGTGGTAAAATTTTCAAAAATCTATTTTGAATAATAACTGTCATACTATATTTGCTGCATGTCTTCTGTACATCAAGATGCATTTTCTGATGTACAAACAATTTTATTATTTCTATCAGTGGCGTCCGTACGGGTTTTGCATTGAATATTTTTGGAGGAAAAAATGGTGCGCCACTGTTTTCTCTTAAAATAAAAAATAATTTTGAAATTATCGTTTATTTCTGAGCAAATTTGATCTCTTGATTTTCTTTCTATGCATGGTTTTCGCATAAAAAAATAAAAATCGTTTTCAGGGTCAAATCGCTAAAAATCTGATGCGATAACGGTTGTGTGGAAATCTTTTTTTTTTCTATTTTCAAGCTATTGACTTCGTTTAATATCAATTGGCAATTCATTTAGAAATAAGTAACTGATTTTACTGTAGGAAAAAATATAAGAAAACTTTCAAGTGCCAATAATGATTACATTAGAATTTCAGCGAGGATTTCAGCTTGCGCAAACACGATTTTTATTTTTTTAAGCGAAAAACATGCGTCGGACGAAAGAGAATCAAGAGATCAAATTTGCACAGAAATGAATGATAATTTCAAAAATCATTTTTACTTTCAGAAAAAGCAATGGCGTACCATTTTTTTCTCCAAAAATATTCAATGCAAAACCCGTACGGACGCCACTGATAGAAATAATCAATTTGTGTGTACATCAGAAAATACATCTTGATGCATAGAAGATGTGTACCAAATTTCATAAAGATATCTGCAATGGTATCACAGTTATATGAAATAGATTTTTCTCTGAAAACTTTACCACCCTGTATCTCAAAAAATAAGACGTTTAGGACATAGGCTCATATGAGGTTTTTTCCTTGAACTGGGTCCAAGAATCACTCCCTTAAATATTAGCATGTCATTAAGGAACACCATGTATGTTAAGAGGTCGCGTTTGTGAACCTGCTAAATATTTGAAATTAAACAAATGAAGTAACAGGGAAATTTTAAAACCTGGCAAAATTAAAACATAGCTTAAATAAAAAATTTTGAAACAGAAATACATAGCACAAAAGTACAAGTAAGACAGTTTTTCGGTAAATTAATTAAAAAAATTCAAATATAATTGATTTTTCAATTTTAGTAGGTACTCGATTTCTAAAAAACTCACAGGAGCTTTGTATTTTCTACCGTTTTAAATATCAATACTTGATTTTTTTTTTTGCCTTTTACACTATACATTTCGCCTGAAATTAGATATTTTTTATCATTTCAACTAAATTTTGGAATAGTGCAATTATAGGACTAATCAATATATGTAATCTTGGTTCGTGAACCAACTATGGCTAAATTTACATTATTTTTACAATTTTCCATGACGAAACTTCAAATGTTGTTTAATGAGCAAAATTTGTTCATCAATATCGCCAATAAACAGAATGAATGATAGCGTAAATCGTGACTGTAACGACGTGATCGTTTGTCGCCAAACAAATCCACTCATAAGTCTGAAACGATGATAAAGTGATTTGATGATTTAAAATGTGTATTTACATATAGAGAACGATTGTTAACGAAAACTTATCGCGGAATGGAAGCGAACCTTGGCCCATTGAAGTGTGGTCGAAAAGACTCACAAATAAACGTTTTGGCATCTATCAGGCGAACTGGTGATGTCAAAGTATTCACCTAAATATATAAAATTGTTCTTTTTTTTCTATATCACTTTATCAAGGCATATAAATTTACTGGTAAGATGTTATAAACATGTTTTCCCAAAAATATAACACTTTCATAGTACCTATCTGTACCTTCTACTTACTGTTTTATCTAAATGATAAAATAACTATATTTTTATAAAAGACGAAAATGGATTAACTAAAATGCGAAACATACTCAAAAAAAAAGGGGGAATCGTCTTCAATATTTTGAGCATAATAATAAGTAAAGATGTATGGGAACATATATACTTTAGGTTTTTTACATTTCGGGAAAGCGCCAATAGGAATGTAGATGCTGCTATTCTTTGCAGAAGTCTTCTAGTCAGGCAATTGCTTTGGCTTCTGGCAGAAATGCTTCCCAATATTTTACCAGCTAAAAGATAGAAAACATATTTTCAATTATTCAAATATGCTTTAATGATTCTTATGTGAAATGGAAAAAAATAAGAAGCATGACGAAATTAGAGGAAATAATATTCATACATAAACAAGTCATATATCTATAAACTAATATATCGCTAATCCAAACCAAAAATTGAAGCCACAACTAAAAGACGGAGCTATTTAAAACTCGCATAAGTCGGTCTTTGTCATTCAGCAGGTTCATACTGCGCAATCGTTAGAAGCGCTCTGTGATTAGTTGATAATATATGTAACAGCCAATAAAGTTATCCCTCTGATTGGCGGTAGTTTAATGGATTTAAATTATTGCCGCTTGCAGAGGTTATTTTTTAAAGCGGATATGCTTATTTGCTGTTTATTTTCAAAGCACAAACACACTAAAAATGTCTAAAAACAGTTTTAAATTGAAATTACAATTTAATGTGCACAAGATACGATACGAATCACACGACACAATAAAACACAAGAACAAAGAACAGCAAAATTCCAAGAATTCCAAATTCCATACGTATATGTGATGGATCGATAAACGGAACATGGGTCGGGGCACGGCCACCTATACGACAAGGCCAGGAAGCAGGCGGTTTTAGGCAAGGACATTGTCTTTATTCGACCAAATTGATGGTCGACTTATTTGTTTACATTAATATTTTTCAGTCAGTTTTTTCATTTATTTAATTATTTTATAACGTGTAGATATTATAATTATATTTCGAAACGGTTTCTTGTGGGAGATTCCATGTAAGCTACCTGGATGTCCTTCATATTTAAGTAAAGTTGATGAAGAGAATGTCCACACTAAACGCAGAAAGATCAGATTGAATGTCGAGAAATGGAAAGGGGCTATTGCTGAAAGTTTGGATAGAGCAAACTACTTACAACGAAATGAAGCAATATATATTACTGCGCTACATGAAGCTGATATCAAGATTAATGAACTCGAGGATGGATAGTTGAAAGGAAAAGGAAACTTGTCCTTTTTCTATTTAAATGCACCAGCTGAAGGGTACCCAAGTGTGCAAATGTCTGTGTTTCTGTCAGGTCAGAAGACTTGAAGTGTTTGTGGGCAATTTGTTCATTAAAAAAACATTGTGTTCGAACAAGACTGATATAAAACTACCAGTGCGGGTCGAGTATATTAAGTACTTTAGATACAGTGCTTCATGAAGCCAAAATATTTTTGAATGGCAATAAAAATGAAGATGATATAACATCAACTATAGAACTGTAACTCTAACTATTGTATTTTGTAATTGTATGTGTATTTGTGCAACCCTTAGTCTATTGTGGCTCACATCTGTAGGTTCCACTAGGCCATCAGAGGCTTAATCCTTTTCATGAAATCGAATAGCTGTCTGGGGGTGGATAGTATGTCTGGTTCTTTCCATTGCCAGACAGCATAAAACATGCTCCATTATTTCTTTGCCCTCCAAGCACAAGCGGCATCCCGTTTCTTCGGAAAGCTCTATATCTTGTTCATGTGGCGAACTAACTAGATAAGTACTTGTATTTTTACTAAAATGGCTTGCATGAAGATTAGAATTCAACAGTGTCTGTCTAGAACAGCTAGTAAAATTGAGCTGCTTCGAAACCTTCGGTTTGCGTTTATTGTCGCAATACTTATTGGTTCATACAACTGCTTTGCATTTTATTCACAGTACTTATACAACATAGAAAAATCACTGCCTTTTTTATTTATATATGTGATATTTGTTTTACTTAACATGACTTAAGCTAATTAATCATTTTATTGTAGTTATCATGTATTCTGTTATTGCTACTTAAAAAGATTGTGCTTGAGTAGGTACTGAATAGGTGAACTAACTAAAAAAACCATACACTATATATACCTTTTACTTTTTCTAACTCGCTTTACTCTGAGAAATCTACTTGAATACTTATACGTAAAATACTGCCTTTTGCAACTGCTTTGATCTTGGGCTACATATTTCATTTAACTGTAATCACATTTGTTATTAACTAACCACATAGTTTATATTATCAAAAATGGAAATTATAAGCCAACAAGCATAATACAATACAATTATGTTATTCAGATATTCCGTTCATCTACTACTCGTAACTTTAGTTTATCCCTATCGTTGATATGATTTTTATTTCATGTCTATATTTCTCATATTTATTTTCATAATTAATAAACTTGTGTCCAGTTTTACCATATTGTCTTATTTTAAGATTAATAAGGAAGCACTATTAGGTAGTAGAAGGGCAAGATTTTCCTGGCCTTGTCGTATAGGTGGTCGGGGTCGGCCTCGGCCAGTTTAACGCGCGACAAATGGACCAATCAGAACGTTCCCTACAGAGCGTGCGCACATCGTTCAAAACATGTTTTGAAGGACAAAGATAGACTTATGCAAAATTGATATTCCCATCTGTTACTGTTGACTTCATTTTCCACTCATTAACCAAATGAAGGTTTAACAGTATATTTTTTTTACGTATATGAAACAAGTGTAGAGGTGCAAGGCCCACAATTGCCTCGATTGCTGCCGATGGAGAAATTTTCATTGCGCCTGTTATGCTTATGCACGCCAGACGTTGTACTTTATTGAGAGCTGATTGTATGCTCTGCTTTTCCGTTTCCTTGACCCAAACGATCGACCCGTAAAGTAGGGTGGGTCTTACTATCAATGCGTACATCCATCGCAGGATTTCTCGTTTACATCCCCAGGTTTTTCTTGCAAGGCTTCGGCACACCATGAGGGCCCTCGTAGCCTTAGTTACAACTCCTTCAATGTGTTTATTCCATTTGAGTTTGCAGTCCAGCGTTATACCTAGATTCCGATGCCGGTGTGATGTTGGTCTTGGGTATTCGGATAACTAAGGGAGTTGTTTCTTCCTAGAGAAGGGTACTATGGTTGTTTTTGATGGGCTTATTTCCAGCCCCACTGTTTGGCACCATTCTTCCGTTGCTTTGAGTATAGCTTGAATGAGTTCACATAGTGAACCCTCAAACTTTCCTTTTGCTGTGATGACAATATCATCGGCATACCCAACAAAATGTAGACCGAGGTCGATTTCAGTATTTCCAGTAGTTCGTCCACCACTAGACTCCACATTAGTGGTGAGCATACTCCGCCCTATGGCGTACCTCGATTGGTGCTCACTTCAATAGCTTAAATTCAACAAGCTCACCCTGTATAAAAGACATTATTTCTAAAGTGTCTTTTTTGTGTCGATTTTTTACGCATAAGAGGCAATTTTTTAAAGATATGTATCAGAAGTAAAACAGTAATACATGAACATACTCTGAAAAAGAGTAAATGATTTTCCAGACTAAAACTCCTTATCAACATTAAGAAAATCTTCTGCCCACCGCTGCCTTGTAGGTGTAAATGGTAGATAATGGCTCGTTTATTGGCAGGGGAAAGTTGTGTGCAGTTCGGCGGATAAAGCAACCGAGGCCGGGCCTCAAACGGAAAATCTAAAATGGTTCCCGGCCTGAAACCTGCAGTTGCACTATCATGCGAAAAACTATCTCGTGCCCTAAAATTTCAAGTTAATATCTGCACCCGTTTCGAAATTAGGAGGTTAGGCTCACAGTGTGAAAAAACACATTGGACCACTATCATCTAGTTATAGATCCACAACACACTCTTTACCAATGACACCCTCGTCCTTCGTGAGTCACTTAAATATAATGTACCTGGGCGGTGAATCGGTGTAAAATATATCGGGAAAGCTGAAATCTCCAAAAAATAAATTAGTGTTTTCATCTTGCTTACCTGAGCTTGATGTGCCAAGTGATTCTCTAGATACTTGATAAACATAATTTTGAAATCGTGTATCCTACTTTTTTCAAATCGTTCCATTTCTGATTTAATCATCCGAGATATTTTATCGAAACTTTCTTGTCCTCTTTCCACTTTCGATTCCCACTAAAAATGCGATAAGATTAGTATGATTGAGTAAAAAGGTAAAACATTAATAGAAAAATCAGAACTGAAAATACAGACGTTTTATCTTCTTAATTGAGTAACCACTCAATCAAAAGGTACGGTTCTCAAAATGATTAAAATAAATTATGATAGGGATGGGTTAAAACTGCTTTTCAATTTCAATTTATTTATCTTCTATTTCTATTTCATCCACAGTTTAATGTAATAATATTCTTTATTGCCAACAAAATGATGCAGAAATCACAAAGGGACGTCAATGTAAAGTGTCTTAAAACCTGGTATAAGAAGATAGTTCGGGCTATCCTCATTTGAGTGGAGATAAATTTGGTATTGCTTTTTCTCATCACAAAAACTATACGTTAAAAGTGGATTGGTTACGGGTTAACACTAAGATTTTTTAGTAAAGCTTGATAAAATATGATAATTGAAAGCTTTTCATCTCATTAAAATAAACTAGAAATTATTAAAAGACATATTAGTACAGACATAAATAAATACAGTGAGATTCAAATATACAGAATGGCAAAGGCAAACTACATATCAAAATTAAATGAATAAAAATATTTGTTCCGAAGGCTGAAGGAACCAACACAGATTTCTTCTTAAATACAGAAACACTATTAATATTTTTATGTACGCAATAGATTAAAAGCCTTTTTTTGAAAAGGGCAGATCCATGTGATGGAATGCTAAGGTCACTAGTCTCCTGGTAATTATTTTTCATTTCAAAGGAATAGTCGGAAATCCATTAAAATAATTTGGATTGCTCCTTGACGAACATGATCAAGGAGAAAAATGCGGACGGGGCAGTAAGAAAAAAACTTCCAGGTCCAGAAAGCTGTAGGTGGTTTGTCCACAGAAAATGGTTCGAATTGTTCGTTTTTGGGCCAGGACGGAACCCCAGAAGAATAAACGATAACTTAAAACCGACTGAATACCCGACATGTAAAAAACAGGAATTATCTCAGTAAATTCCTAAACCACGTATATTTTATAAAGCTGATAATTTTAAAATCTTTAATATATAAGACGAAATATATAATTATGTAACTTCCGTAATGATCAATTTTTCAGACAAGAAAACTGTTTAAGTATAAACGGGCCTAAACGCCGCTCTTAAGTTGTTGGCGCGAGAGTATCGTTGCGCATGATTATTTGATTGTTGTTAAGCATTGTAAACGAACAGCTACTCTTTAGATGGCCAAGATGAGTAAAAGTAAAGCTTGGGATTTTTTCCGAAGTCTGGTAATTATGGGAAGTAGTTGCACAAGTGCATCAAAATTACCAATAATTTTGCATGACAGCGTGTTGTCTAAAAACTGCATGAGTTTATTTTCATATTTTGGAGAAAGAGACCGACACCGAATAAATTTTCGCTGTCATCGTAAGTTTACAATGGATTCACCATAGATACATGCGATGCAATTATCGCCGTGCTCTTTCGGTTTCTACAGTGGAATTATCGCTGTAATTTTCCGATAATTGCACTCCTCTAATGGGATTTTTTATACATGAGGGAAATATGCAGTAAAATTGCGAAAAGCTTGAACTCACAAAAATGAGAATTTAATTTTTTTTTCACTGTGATTACTAAATACTCTTTACTTCTACATTATACGCTCTCAGTTTGAGCGAGGTTATGGTACGCTCCGTCAACTGAGCGCCACCACTCAATGGAGTTCTACTCAATTCGTCGGACCCAATATCAAAACTCCATCGCGTCCTTGGGGATCTATTTGAGACAGCTTTTCCAGTGGTCAAAATTAAGCCTAGGGCAAAATGTAGAAAATCTTGGTTTAGTAAAGGTCTAAGAACGTCATCCCAAAATCTGCGCTCACTTCATACGATTAGAAGATATACCAACTGTCCTGCTTTTCACATTTATTTCAATAGCTATAGATCAGTATATCGCCGATTAATTAGGTTATCTACACAGTTCTATTACTGAAACCGGATGAAAGATGCTTTTGACAGGCAAAGGGAATGTTGGGCAATTGTAAACAGTATACGTTCAGCAAACAACGTTAAGACCTCTACAAACCCCTGATATTTCTCCTGATGAATTAAATAATTGTTTCTGTAATATTGCACAACAACTCCAACAAAACATTAATCCTTCAATAGACCCTATCAGTTATTTACCAGCCAATGATTTTCCCAATTCCTTCTTCTTTTTGCCTACTGACTTAACGGAATTGAAAACAATAATAAACAGTATTAGGAACAAAAGCTCATCTGGAGAAGATGGGATTTCCATAAAAAATGTCTTAAACTTGCCTGATACTGCCTTTTGGTAGACGCAATAAATTACTCCTGGACCATAGGTACATTTTCGTCATGCTTGAGGTCTGCAAAGGTCATACCCATATATAAGGATGGATGTCCCAATATCCCTTCAAACTACAGACCTATCTCTCTTCTGTCGACCCTATCGAAGATAATTGAAAAGCTTGTCAAATACCGTGTTATGTCGTTCTTAACATCAAACAACATACTTAGCAAGGCTCAGTTTGGCTTCCAACAGGGTATGAGCACGAATGATGCCATATATCTCCTTCACCAGCTCTATTGTCAAATAAATGGGGGAGCTTCCGCTGTGTTTTTTTGTGACTTATCGAAAGCTTTTGATTGCGTGAGTCATGAGGTTCTGCTTCGGAAGCTGCATATTTATAGCTTCACAGACGAGACCTTGTCCTGGTTTTTCTCTTATTTGCGGGGCCGTTGTCAGAGGGTGTATGTGGGTTCTAGCCACTCCAAGTATGGATCGGTTGCGTTGGGAGTTCCGCAGGGCTCGGTCCTGGGTCCAATCCTGTTTCTCCTTTATGTAAACGACCTTGCTTCTCTTGATATTCAGGGGAGTTTTACTATGTTCGCTGATGACACCACACTGCTCTGCCACGGCACAGATGTCAAATCTTTGCATACGATTCTGTCAGGGGACCTTAACAGGGTGAGGGATTGGTTTGATGCCAACCTCTTGTCGATGAATTTCCCGAAGACAAAGCTGGTCTGTTTTGGGTGTACCATGGAGGGTGTGACCATGATTGGCACTGGAGGTACCTTGGTTGAGAACTATCCTGGTTGCAAGTTTCTCGGTTTATCAATAGAAAGTGACCTTAAATATGTGGAACACATTACCAATCTTGCGAGCAAAATTTCGTCTGGTTGTTTTGATATCAGGGTGATTGTTCAGGAGCTTGGCCGAGGAGTTGGCAGGGCTGTATACTATGCCCTGATAGAATCACGCCTTCGCTATGTCATACGTTTTTGGGGTAATTCAAGCAATTACTTAATGCAGACGCTATTTGTTCTCCAAAAACGCGCATTGCGTTACATCTGTGGGGCCAAATTTCGAGATTCTTGCCGCTCCCTGTTCCCTGAGGAGAATATCCTTACAGTGACGTGCATTTATATTGAAGAAATTGCCTGCCTCATTTTTAAACATCGACACAAATTTAGTACGGAACATCCTAGGTACATTACACGTCAAAAGAACAATCTGAATCTTCCCATCCCTACATCGACTCTTACACAAAAATCAGTTTTTTATGAAGGTATTAAAATATTTAATCACCTTCCACAAAACATTAAAAGGGCAACAAGGGTGAGAGTGTTTAAACATCTTTTGAGAGGGTTCTTAGTTGACAGAGCCTATTAGCACTTTGAATTTTACAGCGATATATTTTAGCGATGTTTTAATACTATCTAAAAAGGATTATGTCTTGAATGAATTGTATGCGTTTCTTTCTCTGTCGAACAATCACGGTGACTCTGTAGTATGTCCTCTTTGTCTTTTCTGTTGACATGTTTATGTATTAATTAGTATAGGTTTTTATTTCGTTTGTTTTAGGTATTATTACTTATAGGTAGGCTTTGTTTATAACAATTATTTTGTTCACAACAATAAAGCATATTTTGACTTTGACTTAAGCTTGTGCCAAGTTATGCAGTCAAATTTACAATTTATCGCTAAATACTAATTTAATTATATAAGTAACTTCTTGTATTTACTCGGGGCCGAGTTGTGCTATTACTCGGCCAAATAGAGAAAATCGATCGAATACTCAGCCATTCAAAGTACTCTATATCCATTTTTCACGCCAATGTTGCCTAAGAGTATGATAATGTAATTTGATCACATTCACAAAGTAACTATTCTATATGTTAATATGAATGCTAAAATTATTTAATCTTTTCATATCTCTATCTATTGGACAAGGGATTTACAGGCTACCTACCTCAATAACTTCAGCATTTGCCTGGTCTAACTTATCTGTACGGTTTTGAAGCTCAAATTTGGCTTTCGCTTCTCGCTTTTTAGCCAGCATCTGTTGGGAATGCTGCCAGTGCTGGAAGAGTTTTGTACGTTCATGGAAGGCATCTCTCACTGCTCCTAGGAGACCTATGTAGTCTTTTAGCAGTTCACACAGGATATAGAAATCAGTATTCGCTTGATCTAAATGAAGAGATTCAACCTAAAAAAATGAATGATTTTAGTTTGAAGTCATCAACAATTTTTATAAGAGCACGTCATAAAATAAGAAAAAGGGTTACATTACAACGGTACGTTACCTTTTCTTCGGTATCCGCAAGATGGGTAAGTGCCCTAGACAATGAATTATGGTCTTCGCATGAACTTAACATTGCCGCAGATCTGGACACCCCATTCGTTAAATTGGCTAATTCTTTCCTATAAGTGACCATTGCTTCTACATTGACATGAAGTTTACGAAGCTGCGTTTCCAATCCTTCAATATGGGCGAGCTTTTCTTCAAACCACTAAAATCAAACAAACACAAATATTTGTGCTGTTAAATATTTAGGTTAGGTATTTTGTCATGCTACCATTGTTCAAATACAACTACTTATGGGATCTAAAATATATCTTTTCCTACCTATGATATTTTCAATGTTACTATGTATGTGTTCCAGAGAAATATGTTTTGTTGAATATCAATTTGTGTTATGTTATTAATCTGTGCATCTACATGATCCACGTTATTTTGTTTTTATTAATGTCTTGTTTATTTATATAATCTGTCAGTATATGAAAGTCAATAAAAATGAAACATAATAAAGTAATTGACTCGGAGGCGACAGCGATGCATAAGAGTTTAAATATCTTTCTATACTTACTGGGTCTGTTTCATCCATTTTATAAGTGATTTTGTTGACCGTTTCTCCCACTTTATTAAATAATCTCATGACTCCAGCACTGCTTAGCGCCGAGGTGCTTGTAGCTTTAGGCAATTCCACATCTAAAAAACAAAAAACATTTATCGTTTTTCTGTAAACCTTGAAGGCAATACATAATCATGTTTTAAGTATATACATTTTCAATAGTAGAATATCATAGCAGGAAACCTATAGTCCTTTAAGCCTGCTGATGATTTGTAAAGTGCATTAACTGTACTACTACAGCTTTAAGTATACTCCCACAACCATCTGCATTTTTTACATTTCCTCCTACGTGACAGCGATTGATCGTCTCTACCAGTTAGGAATTGTAACTAAATTGATATTTACGTTTCCTCCTACATTAGCCTTTAGCCGCTTGGATTAGTTTTGATTATTTCGCTATTTTATTTTCATTTTTTTTTTTGGATTTTGGTCATGTCTTGGGTTAGTTTCTGTTGGCCATTCTTAAATATATTTGTATTTGCCGAGCAGCTGTGGGGGTGAAACTAACCCTAGACATGAAGAAAATGCAAAAAAATTAATAAAAATAAATACGCGAAATAACCATAAAGTGTAACTCACCATATTCTAGAAATTCCCTAAAGTCAGGGTCCACAATAAGGACAGGATGTTGTGAGGTTCGCCGTAAATAACGTTCTAAAGCAGCTCTCCTCCTTTCAACAAATTCACTGCCATTATTTTGAGCAGTTTCCGTGCTGCTGCCCATCTTGATTTTTGTCATGCCTAAAGAGGAATATTTAAAAAACACATTAGTACATATTATGTTTTATTTTTAGTAGAAGGATTAAGATATATGTTTCAACATTAAGGAATAATAAGCTTGTATCAATTGATGGAATAAATATTGTTATTTATATTTGGCTCCAAATCCCAGTCCAGAATAGACCTTGGTCAAAGTGCTTAATCAGTTTCATTTCATTGTAATCAGTCTAAAAAGTATCCAGTTATTCTACACTGAATGCTTTACTCAAAACAAGGACTCATTTAATTATTTCGATTTACAGTTCCGTAAGATGTGAGATGGCAGTTAAACACCAAACATCCTTTTTTTCAAGTGATACATTAAAAATACAAAAAGAAAATTGTGGCCAAAGGAGATCTAAGTACCTATGACACTTTTCTCTGGAGCAGGAGGTATAATCCTTCCAACTTTCAAGTACTTTTCTGTAAGTTTATCATGAAGACCCAAGAAGTCACTGAATCTTCTTGTGACAGCAAACTCCTTTCTTTTGAAAAGACGCATATTTGTTCTGGTGGTGATTCTGTAAGCGACATAAGCGCCCATTCCGTCCCCAACTTTTTGAGATTCTCCTATGCTTATTTCTAGAAATTCATCCCCACTATCAGCTTCCACCTGCAAAAATATATTTAATTAGTTAAGCATCGCTGCTTGAAACCTTAGTTCTGTAAAAGGGTTTGAAACTATTCTGCTACTAAAAATTAAAAGAAAGGAGCTTTTTTGGCAAACTGACATCTTATTCAAATCTAAAAATACTATTTTTAGTACATATAATCAGTAAATTAAAAGTACGCTACTGGAATCAATATTTCCATATCAAATTTGTCCTCTCTCAACTCTGCTTCCATCTGGGCAAACATAAGAGAAAAATATAGATACAAAAAAGGGGCATTAATAATAAAATTATAACATACCGAAAAACCACATATCATAAGGATAATTTCAATTTAAACCCTCATCCTTAATCACTTGTTCACTAAAACTGACAAATTGATTAAGTATTTTCAAGTTCTTTTAGATTTTTCAGCTTCTTTGGGGTCACTAAGTTAGCACTTGTGCAATTTACACTCTGGGACCAAACTTGAAGAGGCCTATACAGAAATTCTAGGCAAAATTGAAGTAGAGTGATAGGAATAGGTAACAATTTATATCGATAATCACGATTTGCTACCTTGCAACCCTTCTGGGGATATAAAAGTATAAACTACCAAATTGATTCTACAATGGCAAATCACGGCATGATATTTTCAATTTAACTCTTCTGTTGCACTATAATAAATATCTCAGAAAGATTCCCGATTAGTTTTATTTTCCATTTTATCATACCATTAGTATGTTACAATGACAGAATACACAAGGGAATGACTTTCGGAGCTGCATTGACGAGTCAAGTTGACTTTGAATTGGATATTTTTGGATCCTGAAGCCGGTAGCCCGGAAACGCAAAGTGACAAAATTACATCAGTAGGTACTGCATGCATGAGATATAGTCTGGATCGTATAGACAGGGCTACTTTTTTTTTCTGTGACTGCTAGGAATACAGACTCTGGTTTGTCAGACGAAAGTTTTCCTCTGCATACTGCCTCTGATAAGGTGGTTGTAAAACGGATTAATGATGATTTGCACAAAAAGAGAGAGACCTTGTTCACAATTAAGTGTATGTCTGACAGTAGATCTAACCCTTGCCCTTGAATAGAGATTGATATAAAATATTGGGTTCCGAGTACAGAAATGCCATTGTAGTAACAAAAAAAAAACAGGCCTATGACTATTCATTGACAGGTCTCAGAACAGGCGTAAAGATATCTGGAGAAATATCAACTTTGAGAGACTAACAACAGAGTTTTATCCCTAATACCGAAACAAAATTTTCGCTATCCATATTACCATCATCAGGAGATGATTAAAACTCATTTCATCATTCATTGATAGTATGCCAACATTCGGCTCGGTTGTGTACAGCGCTCCTAAGTTTTTCTGCTTTTAGTATCTCATTTTTCGTAATTAAATTTTGAAATTTTGCACGGTGTTAAAAAGTGATGCGACTGTCATAGTGGGTGAACCGCAAACGTATCTACTTTACTTATTGTTAGCAAATTGCCCTTTTGTTTTGTGAAAATCCTGTTATTTTAAATAGAATTAATGTTTACTAGTCGGTGATAAGGGATAGCAAAAACCTCATTCTTCAGATTCCTGAATTCAGATACGAAATCTATAGTGCGTTTCACCGGTGTGATTCACTATATCGCTGTCGCCTTCAGCAGAGTTTGTTTTGTTGTTGCCTATACCCGGTGTTAACTGACTGATTCAGCATGTCCTGTTCAAAATGGGATAACGCGTTGACTGAGAAGGAACTTAAATATAAAATAATCTGCCACTTCTGTAATAATGTCGAATGGTTGGTGTGTTCAAAATTTAGTACCTCAGAGGCACAGGTGACCCAGATGAAGACCCGCATAATGCTATATGCTTGTAATAACTGCATTGCGTGCATAAAAACGCAGGGTAATGGGGCGGCTAATCTGAAATCTATGGTATCGGAGGCTTTTAATGCTCTTTACAGCAAGCTGTCATCTAAGATGTCCCAGAAGCTTGATAACCTTGCAACTTCTATGCAGGACAAGTTCAGTGGTCTGAGTGACCAGTTAGCTAGTCTTGCACCTGCTCATGATGTTGCAACTTCGATACAGGATAAAATCATTGATCTTATTGACACAGTGACCACCGTTTCAGTTAACCAGGAGGATATAAGGACTGAAAGGAAGAACCTCACCAGTATGCTACAGAAAAGTGGGGAAATTATGGATGAGCCCTCAGAGTATGCTACTATTGCAACTATAAATGTAGCAAATGAAAGGAAAATAAGTGAGCTTGAACGTCAAAACAATGCTTTGAATCTTAGAGTTCTTACCATAGAGAAAGAACTAAGACTTCTGAAAAACCTGGTAACCTCCAATCAAACTGTATCTCAAACTGAGTTCTCAATACTTCCACCAATTCTACCACCCAGTCAAAATAAAACTAGTGCTCCAGAGAAACCTCATGAAACAGTGAAGATCCGTGGCAGGTCTGAGCATTTTCATAACAGAGATCAGTCACAGGATGCAGTGAGGCAGTTCAGCAACTCTCAGCATAACCCATGAAAGGTTGGCTGGCACCAGGGCACACTTAAATGGATCACATGTCATTATCGGAACTGGAACTAATGGCAGTCAGTTTACTGCTGGCGAAAGGCGTCAATGGCTGTACCTGGGACGGTGCCATCCAAGCACGACTGCTGAACAGGTGACTGAATACATGGTTGACCAACTGCTTATACCAGATGTGAAATGCTTTATATTGGATAAGAACGACGATGTCGCATCGTTTAAGATAGGAGTTAAAGAATCTCTGTTAAAAGGCCTTCTTGACCCTAATCTTTGGCCGGAAGGCACTGCAATTAAGGAATTCCGTCCTCGACGTCCATTAAAGAACCATTCTGTCGGAAATTTTGAGAACCATGGCGAGGTGGATCAAGCCCATTAGATTGTGTTTCCATTTTTTATCAAAATGTGAGAGGTATTAAAACAAAGCTG
>MU184862.1:113343-130533 GCA_016904865.1 Pissodes strobi | reverse complement strand
TTAAATAATTTAAATTATCTGGAATAGAACCACCTGCGCCTCTAGGAGAATCTTTAAGAACAAGTTCTTTCGACATAAATAAATGTGTATTATGTCAAAAACATTTGGGAATAAAAAGACTGTCATTCAATACAGAATAAAAGTATAGCAGCCATCATCCTCAAAGATATATCAAAGAAAAGGGTGAATCGATTTAATAGTAGATTTTTTAATAATTATAGGTAAATAAAGCTGCAACTATTAAATCGATTCACCCTTTTCTTTGATATATCTTTAAGGATGATGGCTGCTATACTTTTATTTTGTATTGAATGACAGTCTTTTTCCTCCCAAACTTACAACTTACCCAGACATATTCAGCTGAAACATATGTATGTAGATATAATAAAAACGCAAAATAATTCTATATTTCTTCACAATTTACTAGCTACTTTAATATGTAACACATAAACTTATATAGTAAAAACAGATATCAATATGGCACATTGCACTATTGCACATTGACATCTAACAAGAAGATTTATAATAAAAATAAAATAAATAAAATCTTAACAGGTCTATAATAATATTGTATTGCATGAGCCGTAGAGAGAAACAAAGCTATGCTAAGCTTTAAGGCGAAGAGAGATACACTGAGGGTCGATGAAATTGCTGGTCAGAATTAATTACGGCGTAAACCCATGACGTCTCTCGTTGTTTATTGTAATATCTTGTTAGTTTACAAGCAAAAATATGGGGTTCGCTCTATTACCTTATCAATACATAAGTGAAACTTTTATAAAGAATATTTTTTTCGCATCTAGGCCTTCGTTTTTGGTTAAATGAATGGTATATTTAAAAAATACCACTTTTTAACCAGATTTTTGCACGGCTGCTGAAACCGAGATATTTACGTTTAAAGTTATTTTCGGCCATAAGGGCTAATTATTTTTTTTTTAATAATTATAGAAAAATACTTTCCACAAAAACCTTATTGTGCATTGGACCAAAAATTAAGTAGGTATTTTTTTCTCTATACGGTGGTATCAGTATCTCGTTTTTTGATGATAGAGCCCTTTTGCACAGTCTAATTTTGTATTACCTCCGGAATAAGGGTTATCTTATCGTGTACTTCCATCCCAGAAAAATTCAACTTGTGGGGAAAAAGTCGTTTTTTAGAGCGAATATCTTAATACATACACTCTACTAGTAGTGTCGTGATTTTTGTTTTGAAAATGATTAATGACTTAAAATGCAATACAATAAAGTTCGATATGTACAGTTTGTCCCTCCGACACTTTTGAAATTTTACTAGAGTTTTATGGCACAAAATTTACAATATATCAGAGACTTAAAAATAAGCTTTCTCTATTATATACCTACCGACGAAAATTATAATAATAAATAAAATATAATATAAAATTGCAATAACTGATTATAAAATTACAAGGACATAAAGACATTTTCATAGAAGCCTATAATAGGTAAGGTATCTTGTTTAGTTTGATTCTTACAATTCGATCGACGAGCGTATCGGTAGAGAATAGTTTTCATGTTTAAAAAGGTTAAACACTTTTACAAGAAATACCATTTCGCAAGAAAGACTTTCCCGTTTGACAGTTATGTCACTTCATAAAGAACTTTTGTTGGAACTCATGCGGCAACACTCGTTTGATGAAAATATCATTGATAGGTTTGCCTCCCTAAAGAGTAGATTAGAGTTGCTGTACAAAAACTAGGTAATGTGAATACATCAATGTTGAAAGTATTATTTTGTTGCTAGAGTTGCCAGTTAGTGATGAGGGTGATCATTCCTGCTTATCTGTTGTTGTGGCTGTCCTTGCTCGTTTGTATATATTATATTTGTTTCTTCCTTATCGCTCTGTTCCTTCGCGACTTCTTTTATGATTTTCGTGCCTATTTTTCTTTGATATTACACACTTTTGATCTGTCAATATTGGTTCTATGTCAGCTTCAGCATGATTGGGGTATTTATTTTATATCCAAAAGCTTGTGTAGGCATAACAATGCGGTTCATTTCATCATTCCGCATTGTTGGACTTGTTCTTCCTTCAACTAAAATTTCAAGTTTCTCCTTAAAAAAAAACATTTGAATGGTGCATTGTTAAACGATTTCGTTGACACCTGGTATAGGTAATGATACTCAGAAACATGTCAGGGAATGTATGCCAGTATTTTAACTGTCGAAGAGATGACAAAATTAAAATGTTTTAAAAGGAATTTGTAAAAAATGGGTAGCTAACTCCGGCACGGCATAAGTAAGTATACGGTAGGTTCACTGAAGACAAATTTCCAATTTCGCCGACAGCGTTTGGCGACGGGGCGAATCCGTGAATCCGGAACAATCTGGTTCGAGGCCACCGATGGCCCTGCTACGAGGGATAGAGAGGGTGCAAATGTCCTGAGATTGTATACTTTCGCCACAGCTTATTCAATAACCAGCTACTCATTTCTATCGAAATCGGAAAGTTGGAGTGTCGGGCACTGCGCATCCTGGCAGTACCCTGACCGGTTCAGTTTCACGGTCTCGTGATTTTTCAGGCAATGTAATGACACGAAGCGAACTGAATTTAAAATGAATATTCGGATATTTAGGATTTTTATACAATTTTACCATTTAAAATCGTTTTCAAACGGATTTTAGACGATAAAACATCGTATTTTAAATCAAACGGACTGTCAAAAGTAATATTCAGATGCCCAGACGTTTGGCAAAATATTAACTCATGGCCCTCTTCTAAAATTTTCACTTGACTTTCCCAAATCAAAGGATGCTGCCGCAAGATGAGTAGCTGGTTATTGAATAAGTTGTGCTTTCACGTTGCGTTGTCTTATAATAATCGAAGAAAGCGCATCAGCAAATACTTTTTGAAACTCTCCCCACAGACTGCTCGCTGCTGCAGGTAGATTACAAACTTATTTTTTACCATGCTGCGGCTTTTGCGTTTGATGCAAAAACATCAAACGCTGTTTGCTGAGTGGATCTACTGGATATTATTTGTACTCTAACTCCGGTAAGTACCTATGTAATCATGCATATATGAGAATGCATAATTTAAAAAAAATATATATATAGCTGCTTTTTTGGGACGCATATTTTATGATTTTATGATAAAAAACACACCTAATTTATTCATTCCAATTTTGCTGTTACCTAAATAAAAACGTTTTGAATATATTTATTGTTACATTCTTTATCTTTACCTATTTAATTACGGAAATATATTTTTTGAGTATATTAACAAAGCATACGAGGAAATGGTCCGAATATGGGCCAGGCACTTAATATGGGCCCCCCGTCTATCTCCAAGCCAAGTGGCCATATCAAGCATACATTTAAACCTATTTTACCGGCTCCCGGCACCCGGCGTCATCCTACATGTTGTTATTAAACGATTGTGATTGATGTGCTTTGGTCGTTCTTACAACTTTTTGATGTAAGTTTAAATAGCATAGTTTTCATATTTCTTAATACTATTTCGTGTTTGAGGGAATGTTTAGCATTGCATTTTAGCTTTCAATTTCATTCTAAAAATGACAGGTTTTCCTAACCTATAATTTTAGAGCGAGTTGCAACGTATGCAATATGGGCCCCCTAAGTGCGTTAAATATGGTTCGGGGCCCATATTCGGACCAAGCTGTTATATGGGCTGGAGGTAATCATGTCCTCGCCCGGAACAGATCGTAAATTTCTTCGTAAAAACCTAAGAAAAAAATGGAACAATCAAGATATGGAACAAACTATAGGTGCTGTCAATAATAGACAAATGGGGCCTGAAGACTGCATCAAAAACGTTTCATGTGCCAAGAAGCACATTGCAAAGGTTGGCAAGGAGAGCCAAAGCTAGTGACCTTCCTAGTAGCAATATCGTCAGTACTAAACTAGGCTGGAAAACAGTTCTTGGAAATGACGCAGAAAAGGAATTACTCAACTATATTCTCAAAATGGAAGTACAGTTTTATGGTCTAACAAAGAGACCTATGCAGAATGGCTTACACAATGTCAGTAAGGAATAATATAAAGCATCCCTTTAAAAATGGAATTGCCGGTCGCAGTTGGTTAGATGCGTTTTTAAATCGACATAGGGAGCAATTGTCTAAGCGTAGACCAACTGGCACCTCATTCGCAGGTGCGCTAGGATTTAACAAGACGAATGTCACCGATTTTTTTTAACAACCATGAGGTACTGTATGAAAAACACAACTTTGGACCAAACAGAGTGTTCAACGTAGACGAAACTGGTCTTTAT
This sequence comes from Pissodes strobi, assembly GCA_016904865.1. Classification (NCBI taxonomy): domain Eukaryota; kingdom Metazoa; phylum Arthropoda; class Insecta; order Coleoptera; family Curculionidae; genus Pissodes; species Pissodes strobi. Next base: position 126,283 of record MU184862.1, on the reverse strand, counting down.
GTTGTTCCAAGTAGATTGCCTAAAGTTATTGCAAGGAAAATAAAACGCCAGGTGGCCTCGACAACATCGGCTGGGCGGGGTTCATTAGTTACTGTACTTGCAGCAATGAGTGCAGGAGGACAATTTGTTCCTCCAATGCTTGTCTTTCCGAGGAAAAACAGAAACGACCAGCTTATGCGTTGTGCATCACCCGGATCTATCTACGCAGTTCACTCAAGTGGCTGGATTCTGCAAAATCTATTTACCATGTGGTTCAACCACTTCATTCAATTTGTGAAGCCAACTGAAGAGTTTCCAGTGCTGCTCGTATTAGATGGACATTACAGTCATACTAGAAATTTAGACATAATAAAATTAGCAAGAGAAAACCATGTCTGTATCATATCCCTTCCCCCACACTCGACCCATAGACTTCAACTTCAGCCCCTTGACAAGACTTTTATGGGGCCACTTAAATCCTACTACAGTGAAGAAATCAGGACTTGGTTAAGAATAAACAACAGAGCACTAACACAGTTTCAACTGGCTGAATTGTTTGGAAATGCTCTGTTGAAATGCCAGACAACGGAGATAGCTGTAAATGGATTCAGAGTGACAGGAATCTGTCCATTGAATAAATACGTTTTCACGGATGCTGATTATACTGCAGAAAAAAATTAATCGGAAAAATCATGTAGTTCAGGCTCAGAAACTCAGCTGCAAGAACCGCGATCTCATTCAACCATTACTGCTGTTGGTTCAGACCTCACACAAAAGAATTCAAAAAATCTGGCTACCTAACCATGTTACTCAAAAAATCTGGATTCCCAACCCGACTATTCCAAATATCTGGATCCCCAACCAGGTTGTTCAAAAGATCTGGATACCCAACCTGGTTGTTCAAAAATCCTAGATACTGAACCAAGAAGGGGAGAAGAGTCGGAGACTCCAGCAATGATGAAATCAAGGCGAGTGGTATCAGATGACTGTTCAAGAACCATAGTCAGTCCATTTGATATTTCGCCTGTTCCACTGGTTAGGAAGCGAGCGAATACAAGGGGACGAAAGTCACAAGTTATAACTTCTTCCTCTTATAAAACAGAGCTAGAAATATCAATCTTGACATGGATCAAATTGGTCAGTTCGTCCCTGAAAACAACGACGCAAAATGTTTATTTTGTGATGAACCCTTTTCTCAAGACACTAGGGGGAGAACTTTGGGTCCAGTGTCTTATGTGTCTTTTATGGCCACATGAACAGTGCTCCTGGGGAGAAGAATTCCTACGTGTGCGATTTTTGCCAGTAGCTTTGTAACACCTTTTTTGCGAATAGGATACATATTACCAAAATGAAAAAATAATTGGTAGGTATAGACTGTGATATGTCAAATATACCTAGGGTAAGAAAAAAACGACTTTTTCAAAAAGAAGTATGTACTATATTTTAATACGTAACAGAAGTCAAAACAGTCGGCACATAGTGCGACATGGCATGCCTCGCCAATTACACATATTATTATTAAATCTGTAAAAAACAGAAATTCTTTACAGAGTCCTTGTCCTGGTTCTTCACAGCATCACCTCTTGGATCATCTTGTGTATCTTCCTGAATGGCATCTCCTCTATGGTCTTCCTTCTTATGTTCCTGGTTAGTTACTGTGTCCTCGTCGTGCACCTGGAGAATTTCGTCGCTGCCTCTTGTATTCCCTGTTCTGGCGACTTTGTCCTAGTTTCTCTGTATATTTATCTGGTCGTCTTGAACTCCTTCCATCTGTAGTCCATGATCGTCCGTAGAAGTTTCCTTTCCAAAGTGAGTAACTTTCCATGTTGTCTATGTCCTTGTAATGTTATAATCAGTTCTTGCAATTTTATAATTTTCTCCGGTATATAACAGAGAAAGTAAATGTTTAAGTGTTTTGCAAATTTTGTGCCAAAAACTAATAAATTTTCAAAAGCGTCGGAGAGCAAAGACAAACTGTACACATCGAACTTTGTTGTATTGCACACCAAGTCATTATCGGATTAATTTTCAAAACAATAATCGCGTTACTGATAAAATTTAGAAACAACAACAAGAAATGTACTTAAGCGTAAAATTAACTAAATAAAAACGAAGTTTTCCGATCGTACCAACGGCAACGGGAATCAAATAAACAAATAAAAGATCGAAAGATCGGAAATAATGTCCTTGCGTGACGCCCAAACAACCATGGCAACAGTGCCGCAGTAAAACCACCTGACTGTATACTGGCGGGTGACGACTGACGCCGTTTGTTTAGTCGGTATTAAGGAAACGGTCGCGATCAATGGAATATTATACAGAGCTGCGGCCGGACTGAATATTGTACCGGAGGCACTTTATTAATGTTTTTTTATTTTTTTACATATTTAGATATATCCAATGTAGAGCTAAAAGCGACTAAAAGTATAATATATTAGTAAATTAATATTTTAAAAAGTGTTTCGATATAATTTTTTTATTTTTCTTTGGCGAAGAGCCACCTCGCCCGACGAGCCGCCGCCACTGATTGTCACTGATTATTTTTAGCAAAAATACTAACCTTTTTCTTCAGATACTGACTGCCATAATCTGCGCTTATGGCATTTATTAAATATTAAATCTGTGAATAGGAAATGTAATTAATGCATATATATTTTTACAGATTCAGAAATTAAGACAAAAATTAATCAATGCATTTAAAAGAAGGTTACTTTGATGTGGCATAGCTTTTAAAGCCTCCCAGTACATTCCAAGTTATTTAAGGCTTTTAGATTTTTAAATGTTCTACAACTTTTATATAACTCATTGTTCGCTACCAGTGTTGGAAAATACTGGAAATATGCTCACGTATATTGTTATTGTTCCTGACTGGATGTTTTAATATGTCGCAGACTAAATGAACATATTTATCCTGAAATCGCATATTCTCAGTAAAATATATATATATATGAAATACCTTAGCTTATATAATTTATTCTCATATCTATACTGGGTTCGGGTATTAAAATGGAGTGGGAATAGAGTACGAGTGGATTTTCGGGCACGTGATCTTGGAGCGTATGGAGTCAAAATGTATAGTCGAACAATTAGGAGTTGTTGGACCTGGCAATGACAGATTACTGACGGATTCAAGAATGTTTTATCGTCGGGCTTCGTTGCCCTTCCAGCAATACATAATACCATGCAGTCTTAGGTACGTTTTATTGCACATTGAAGATGTTATTAAATTTGGTGGCAACCAGCTTGTGGTATGTTACGTGAGTCGCAGGACAATATAAAGCTGGCCTGTGGGTACCGAATTTTTTTCTGGCCCTTTAACAGTGAACTTGACAAGCTAGGTGGACGATCTTGACCTGACCTAGTTCTCTTTCTTGGTAAACCCCCCAAAGAGCAGGTAGCGCGTAAGCCTGATAAAAAGTTTAAGAGTTTTCTAATTCGCCCTAAGGGGAACAATACTTATTTCGGGTTAAGAAGTGGGATAGTTACTAGGTTGCTGTAGTAAATTATTTGACTGTGGATTGGTTGGATTTTGCCTGAAGTCAAGATTTTTTTGGTGACTGGCCACGTGCGGTGAATTCCGGAACAAAATACGCCGTTTCCTTCCTCAAGGGGAGAGAGAGCCTTGTTCTCTTCGTCATCACCATCGAAAACCCTACGTAGCTAGGGTTTTAGAGCTGGAGCTATTTTTGTTTGGAGTTTTTATATGGAGCAAGTTATTTTTAGCTGGAGCTATTTTTGCCTGATTTTTTTTTTGCTTGGAGCGAGATTAAGTAGCTACCCAAGTAGCTACCTGTCAGGACAGTTGGTGGTATTCAATTTTAATCTTTAGGAAAAGTGTTTTTTTAAGATACTTCGGACACAATGTTTGCTGAATTACAAATTTTATTAATGTTTTGTGAAATAGTACCTGTGACTCACCAAATACAACGTGGTTACCTACCTCGTCTAAAATAGGACAATGCGGTTATTTGCTTATTTCCATATTTTTATAATCTTGGACCACACATGGCCACAAAATTTATGCATATGACCCAAACAAAATTAAAATTGTCAAGAAACAAAACACACGATGAAATCGAAAATGACACTTCTCGCTCGGTAAACTACGCAGGCTCACTCCAATATCTTTCTTCTGCGAGGTGGAACTTTTGGAGTAAACTCTTTTTACCGCACTCCGTAATAGTCGAACGCTGCAAGAGCTACTCCATTTGCACGAAAAGCTTTACCGGAACGGCTGGAGTATTTTAGGTATGCACGGAGTGAATGGCGTGAGCATCCGGAACGCGGCTCTACCTGCATTCAAATTTTATGAGCAAAAATTATGACGCATTCACAAAAACTAATATTTGTGGCGCACTGTGTAAAAATAGCAGGTATTGCATTTAATGTGGCGGACTGTGTAAAATTAGACCTATTTGTGACGCGTTGTGTGTACGTGTTGGTTGGTACATTAACTGTGACGGCTTGCAGAAAATGTCAATAATATCTATTCTATGGTGTGTAAAATAAAACTAAAAATAGCTACTTAAATCTAAAATCAAGGTCAATCAGATGTGGGAGCAAATCGGAAAACGTCACAATTTGGTCCACAGGTCGGTGCGTCACAAATATAGTGGAAACCTGTATGTGTGAACAACCTGTTTTGTCAAAGTTTGAACAATTTTGCGAGGAGCATTTTGTACAAAATAATTACTCTCGAGACTCTTGTGGACGATTTGCGGTAAAATTCCCTTTTAAGGATGATGTCGTTAATTTAGGTCTGTCTAAGGATATGGCACTTAAACGGTTAACACTTCTTGAAAGACGTTTAAATAAAAATGAAGGCTTAAAAAAAGAATATGTTGAATTTCTTGAGGAATACAAAGATATGGGTCACATGACAAAAGTTGAGGGTTTCTCTGTTGATCTTACTGATAGTAAACCATGTTACTACTTGCCACATCATCCTGTGATTAAGGAATCTAGTCTGACGACAAAGGTACGAGTCGTTTTTGATGCGTCGGCTAAGAGTGACACTGGTTTGTCCTTGAATGACGTACAGCATGTTGGACCTACTATTCAAAGGGACCTTCTCTCTATACTCTTGCGTTTCAGGATCTACCCATACGTCCTCAATGCAGACGTATCCAAGATGTACAGACAGGTCCTTATAGACCCTAGCGAACGTTGCTTTCAAAGAATTTTATGGAAATCTCCGGATGATCCTCAAGCAGAGATTCAATGTTATGAATTAAATACTGTAACATACGGTTGTGCGTCATCGCCGTTTTTGGCAGTAAGATCATTAAATCAACTAGCTTTGGATTTTCAGGCTAAATATCCTGAAGCTAGTGAAGCCATATTAAATTGTTTCTATTTAGATGACGTTTTGACAGGTGCCTTCTCTAGTTCTAAGTTGTTACAAATTCAAAGGGAAATATCGGCCATTTTAGCTAGTGGGGGCTTCCAACTTAGAAAATGGTTGTCTAATAAAGCCGAACTATTAAGTCAGTTTCAGGTTCACAATGATTTGTCATCAAGTATATTACATTTAGGAGACGATGACCAGAATAAAACCCTGGATGTTTTTTGGAATGCGTGTAGCGATACCATTCATTATTCAATAAAACATTTGAATTTTAATAACAAGGTTTCCAAGAGGACGGTTCTCTGAGTTACAAGTCAGATATTTGACCCTTTGGGATTGTTAGGGCCAGTTGTGGTTGTTGCCAAGCTTATTTTGGAACTTCTCTGGCAAGAACACTCCACTTCCTTCTTATCTCCACAATAAATGGTCAGACTTCTGCAAGGAACTCCAGGTCTTAAATCAAGTCAGCATCCCTCGACATGTGTTAAGTGATAATTGGGCATTTGTACACATCCATGGTTTTGCAGACGCTTCAGAAAGGGCCTATGGCGGATGTGTTTATATAGTCAATTTAACAAGTTCTGGAGAATATATTTCTTCTAGCCTTCTTTTATCCAAATCTCGTGTAGCTCCTATAAAAAAGGTCAGTTTACCACGCCTGGAACTATGCGCAGCCTGCTTACCTGTAAACTTGTTGAGATGATAAATCAGTCTATAAAGATAAAACCAGGCAGGATTTTTTATTGGACAGATTCGACAATTACTCTTTGTTGGATTAAGGGATGCCCAAGTCGCTGGAAAACCTTTGTAGCAAACAGGGTAACTCAGGTTCAGAATATGTCACAGCCTTGTGACTGGTTTCATGTTAAATCAGATGAGAATCCAGCGGATTGTCTCTCTAGAGGCATCTCTACCGAATCGTTGCTCCATTTTAATTTATGGTGGAAGGGTCCCACCAGACTCTTTTCTAACTGTGATGTCGATAATCCAAGGGTAATTGAGGTGCCTCAAGACTTACCTGAACAAAGGGTAATAAGCCATTCCGCATGCGTTCTAGAAGTCCCTGAATTTGACTTTAACAAATATTCGTCTATAATAAAATTGCAAAGAGTTATGGCATATTGTGTGAGATTTATTCAACGACTAAGGAATAAAAAAATGTCTGTTGGACCTTTGACCTCTGAAGAACTTAATGAGGCTCTCCACAAATTAGTTAAAATATCTCAAATTCAATCTTTTCCGAAAGATTACAATCTACTAAATAACAAACGATCATTGAGTAATTCGAGTAATTTGCTATGTTTAAAATCGTATTGTGATAAAATTGGTTTAATAAGAGTTGGTGGTAGACTTCAGAATGCAAATTTACCTGATGAGCAGAAACATCCTGGTTTATTACACAGTAAGCATCCTTTAACTATCCTAATTATGAAACATTTACATGTAAAGCTTATGCATTGCGGGCCTCAGCAACTTTTATATGCAACTCGCGAAAGATTTTGGCCTATGTCAGGGCGTAGAATAGCTAGGACCATAGTAAAGGGTTGCGTTATTTGTTCTAAATCAGATCCAACTACCGTTAGTTATTCGATGGGTAATCTTCCCGACTACCGTGTCTCTAGTTATCAACCAGTTTTTTCTCACACTGGTGTTGACTACGCGGGTCCTATCTCTCTTAGAGATAGAAAAACCAGAAATTCCAAAATCTTAAAGGGGTATATATGTATTTTTGTGTGTATGAATACCAAATGTGTTCATTTAGAGGTTGTCAGTGATTTGACCAGTCAAGCCTTTCTTGCGGTTCTTAAAAGGTTTGTTGCTAGAAGAGGCAAGCCCTTACATTTTTACTCTGATAACGGGCCTAATTTTGTGGGAGCTAACTCAATCATCGAGACATTTTTACGTTCCAACTTTGATGGGATAGCTTCAGAATTATCAGCCGAAGGAATTTCCTGGCATTTCATGCCACCTCGAGCTCCGAATTTTGGGGGTTTGCGGGAAGCTGGCGTTAAAATTATTAAAGTTCACCTTAAACGTGTTGTCGGTGGCGCTAGCCTTACTTACGAGGATCTTAGCACGGTTATAACTCAAATAGAAGGAGTGCTAAACTCTCGACCGTTATCTCCGTTGTCATCGGACCCGCAAGATACGACCCCCCTCTCTCCAGCTCATTTTCTGATTGGAAAATCACTCACATCTATTCCTGAAGAAGATTATAACAATATTCCCGAATCCCGCCTTCGCAAGTTCCAACATTTACAGCAGATGGTTGAGCAGTTCTGGAAAAGGTTTAATCAGGAGTTAATCTCAGAATTACAGCTGCGAGTAAAATGGAGGAAGGAGTTTTCAAATTTGCTAAAGGTTGGCAGTTTAGTCATTATTAAAGAGGACAATGTACCGGTCTGCAAATGGAAGGTTGGACGTGTGATTGAACTGCATACTGGCTCAGACAATATTACACGCGTTGTTACAGTCCAGTGTAGTGATCGTTCGATTTACAAACGTGCGGTAACCAAATTGTGCGTATTGCCCATAGAAGCAAGTTATTAAACATAAAATTAGACTTTATTGAGTTTGATATTGTTAGTTGAAATAAATATTTCAAGGTGGGCGGTATGTTCGGTGATAAACTCAACCACATGATAACACCACGCTACTTCCTACAAAGGATATGTTCCGAGCGGGTGGCAGTTTTGTTATTGTCAATAATTAAGAAATTTTTTGTGATATAGACAGATTCTATTATTTTTAGAAATTATAACTTTTTACGTTAATAGAGTTTCGAATTAGTGTGAAACAAGTTTATTATTCAAGCAGAATCTATATACAGTCCATTGAAGCCAACACTCCTGTTACACCCTTTTATGTACTTACTCTGTTTTCCGCCTTTTCTTCCACTCCTGTTCATTTCCTAAAACCAGGTTCGCAGTACCAGTCTATTGACACCCTATTTTGACGAAAATAATTTACCTAGACACCATAGGCAACAACCCCTATTTCTCCACCTAGTAGTTAGTAACTTCATTCCACTTTTCAGTACTCGAAAGTAACCTTAGTTATAATGAAATGCTCGTAGGCCAAACCACTTTTCGTTTTAAAATACTAATTGAGATTTCGAACGTAAGGGATCATTAAATCAGTGGTTGACTCAAATATACCTACTTTTTTAAAAATATTGTTTAAATCCTAAATAGCCAAGTGACACACTATGTATTAAAACTCTTAGTTTCACACTTTCTCTACAATATTAGGTAAAATATTATTATTATTCCTCCCAGACTTTCTTACATTTAAAAATAATTTAAGTTGTTCCTACCTTATTTAATAAAAGAAATCAATAAAAACAGTACGCTGAAAAATATCTGCAGCTTCGTCTCGGCTTTAATCCTCAATTTATGGGAATTTCATTAGGACCATACAAAAATATAATAAGTATCAAGTTTCTCAATGTTCAAAGCACCAAAACACAACTGTCAATGGTTTTAAAACATCCGAAAATATCAGTAAAAAGCTAAAAACACAGCGAAAACATAGAAGATCAAATGAAAGCAACGCTGAAAATGAAGGCCGTTCGCTCGCAGAAACGTCACAAAGACGACGATATGGGTGCAGTGGCGGATCCAGGTTTTTTTTGGGCGCAGGTTTGTGGAGACCTGCCGCTCCAGCCTCCACCCCATTTTGAGGTGCCACGCCCAAATTTCAATTTCATTTCGTAAAGAAGTTCAAAGTTCAAGTTGTGAAGCGCAGGAACATTTGCCCAACTTAAGGTTAGATCGACTTTCAGAATAGGAATTAATTGACAGTATCAACAAAGCTGTAAAATTGGATTTATTTAAAACCGCTTAAATTAGAATATATCTAGATGTACAGTTATTGCTATTTTGTCTAAAGTCGGCGGCATAAAACAATTTTAATTTTAATAAACCTTTAACATTTAGGGGGGAGGGGCACGCGCCCCTTGCGTCACCCCCCTGGTTCCGCCACTGTGCAGTTGAGAGAACCGTGGGGGCACTGGGCGTTAGAAAGTGAACATAGGCTCTTATGGTAAGTAACAATCCTTTCTTGTTTATTTTCCTTGGTACATAACACTTAAAAAAGTGGTTTCTATTGAAAATGAGCGGGCCTTTGTTTCAAATGTGACTTCTGTCAAATGTCACATGGAAATGTGTTAAAATTATGTACGAAGTTATTGACACCTACCAAAAGTGATAGCACAGCTTACGCCTGTATGCACCGTTTTACCTAATAAATCAGTTTAAATAAGCTGGATTATTAAGGCGATTGCCCATTACTATGCACCGTTGATTTTAATCCAGCGATTAGTTAATCGTCTGAAAAATGTGGCAACTCAGGAATTTTTGAAAAGAAGAGGAAAAAATCACTACAAACTAACCTAAAAACGTTATATGTTTGTTTTGTGCGTTATACTGGATGGAAATTATTATCCCAGTTGAGATTTTCATTGAAAATGAGTGAATCTTTCAAAAGTATTCCTAATTTTACACCAAGTGAGAAACAGTGCTTATTAAATCTAATTTGTAAAACATATTCAGCAGTTCTTGAAGATAAAAAACAAACCGAACCACTATTCAAGAAAAAAATGAAATTTGGAAAAAAATTTAAGGGCGAATTTAATGCTACAGCCCCAATTGCATGTTTTCGAAATGCCGAAGCATTGAAAAGGTTCTATGAAAACAAGAAAAAGGATTTAAGAAAAAAATTCGCAGAGGATAAAAAATCTCGCAAAAAATATTGCTGTCAATAATGATTGAGACGACCATAAGAGGATTTGATGTAGAATGTGTTAGCGATGCAGGTTATGAGCCACTGGCAAACAAGAATTCATGTATTTTATGTTATTTTTATTTTTTTATTTTAAACAGTGATCAGAAAGCAGCAATATAGAACATAAAATAAGAAAAAAACCTCTTAAATTACATGTTTTTATTTTTTTACTAAGATTGTGATTACACATGGTATTGTTAGATTGATCTCCAAAATCAATTTATCTTCAATTTTTACCCATGTGTATTCTTTTTGTAGAAAGATGTTGAAATAGTTATTGATAATGGGGAGGTAAAAGAATCTACCAATGTCAGGCAACAAAATGAGATAAAAGTTCAAAAAGACTGGAGAAAACACAAAACTGAAGACCTGAAATCGCCAACAAACCCTACTCTTTTGAGATCAACAAAGTCAATTCTATCTCCTAAAACACCTAAAAGAAGAGCAACTAATTCAGTCAGAGTACTTAGTTCCTCAGATGTTGCAGAAAAATATAATCGGTCACACGCGCTAGAAGTGAACATTTCATAAAACTAAACCTAGCGTTCATCAAACCAAGTACTAACCATGCCCGACGTTGCTTAACTTTAGTGATCAGACGAGAATATACTTTTTACTTTTAACAAACATGTAACAACTGTATAACTGGTGTTCTATCTCATTCTCTCGCAGGATACATCCTATAGATCTATCGCTTTTTCGTTTCCGCGTTTCCATTTCATCAGATCTCAAATCACTTATGTTCTCAGCCGGCTAACGGCACTAACGACGTTTCACTTCAAAAAGTTAAGGTGTGGTTCAAAACTCAGCAAATGACTCTATATTACTCATGTGAATGAGCGTTTACAGCCTCGGATAACATCTGCACTCGGCTAGAACCTGGTGTTAAAAACATCTTCGTTAAAAGATAGTATCTTCGATTGAAAACTAGTACTTTTAATACTTGTTATGTAATATACCATTTTATTTATATAAGAAGCACCCAAAAATACATTCCTACAGTTCTGTTCCTGCCCGAGACATTAAGCGGACTTTACTATCGCATATATTGAAGACATTTATACGTTTACAACACAAAACGGAATGTTTGTACTTAGTACCCGGTACAAAAATTTTGTTTCGATATTGTGGATAAAACGGTGTTGTAGTGCATTTTGTCGAAGGTTCCAAATCCCAACTTAATTTAAACGTTTGTTTGAAGTGACTATTCATTTCAAAACTAAATTTCTACTAGAGTGGTCATATTGCGACCATACCGGTAACAGTTTAAACATTTTTTTCTCCTTTCAGACCGCTGATACAGATCAAAGAGCACGATTGGCCTATGGTCAAGTTAAATTACTGTAAAAGCTGTGCGATGCATATTTTCAGGGCATTTGCACATTCATCATTGTAAATATCGATTCAAATGCAAGAGCTAAGCATGATGCATGGCTTCCAGGATGCAGGTATTTTTACTATCTTGGCTATTTTGTAATTTACCTACCGGGATATTAGGATATTGCATAGACAGATAGCTTTATAAAAGCGCGCGTCGTTTAGCCACAGGTGCTTTGCTGATGGATGAGGTTATTAAAGCAGACATTTCTCTTGTTCCTTGCAAAATTTTGAAAGTTAGTTTTATTGTAAAATAACGTAATTTGAAGGTTGCCTTTTCTGCAGTTATATCACAAGAGGTCAGTATTTTTGTACATATAAGACATTTAATCCCTTTAAAAATATCCCGACAGCAAAGGTAGATTATTTATAATAGCTCTATAATCATTTGGAAATTTAAAAACTATAAATTAAAAAATGGATAACCGCCATTAATGACTAAAAAAGAATACATATATTCCCGAACTCCCACTTCTAGATACCCAAATGCAATTCTGTCCTTACCATTTATTAAGTCCGGAATGCATAAATCAATAAATATAACAGAATGTATTATACGCGATTGTCTCTCTGAAAGAATGTGTATGTGGGAGCAACAAATTACAATTACTAATAACTGAAACGGTGACCACGTTTATTTTGGAAAAAGTCGATCTAATCGACTGAATTATTTGTAGAGGTCTTTGCTCAAGTTGGTTTTAATCTGCATGGGCATCTTCATGACCATGCCATAATAGTAGCTATAAGAGAAAGATATGATAATTATAGATATTTTTTAAAACATAATGTTCAATTACAGAGCTAGGACAATTATCACAAAACATAAATATATGTAACAACACTTAAAAACTGTGTAACGCAGAACAGCTAGGTACAGAAAGGAAGAAATATTGACAAAATGGAGAGCACAGAAGGAAGAAATATTATTTAATCGCGATTTAATCTTAAAAGTATGTTGAAATTTAATTAGGTGGCAAATCGATATGCCTTGAACTTATTCTTAATACTTCAACAGAATTGTTCAAAACTAAATACGCTATTAACAACAGTCCTAATCTTACAAAAAACAATATTTTCAAACCATAAGAATCGGTTATGAAATCAGCCAAAAGTAAATAACAAATTTAATGTCTTGTTCATATGAAGAAGAGGAACCTCTATTTTTGATCAATTATGAATACACGATATAGATTATAGCATGCTAAGCATGAAAAATGTATCCAAAACAAGGGTTTCCCTTCTAACTGCGTGTTGGTGTCTGCGAGATATGGACTCGTCCTAAGACTGAAATTTATAAGATTTGGTTGTTCATTTTTCTATTATAGTCCGAACTTGGTTAGATTTCGCCAGGGTAGCGTCTGCGGACCTCTCATAATAATATTTATCTTCTCTGTTAAGTCAAATCTTATATGTATGCTCAACTAGTTCAAACATATTATAATAATATTGAAT